>JAMKQA010009629.1:0-47190 GCA_024699735.1 Posidonia australis | reverse complement strand
TAAATTATTATGGAAAATTGGGGGTGTGAGAGATTTGGTATCAGTACCCTAGGTTCACTAGGTTGCACTAACCTAGGGTGTCCAATGTAGAGACTCCATAGGTTTGCATGCATGGTAGAGTCTACACCTTGTTTTCAAGGTTTCTTGGTTGCTGTTAGTCTGTGGTGCAGGTATTTTGGCTTTCACCTTGCAGGTTGCCTCCTTGTGGTCGTAAGGGCAAGGCCCCTATCGAGGAATCTGAGCCCCAAGAGGACGTGAGCGGATGAAAGTCAGTTCGTGTTGAACTGAGGAGTTTGGCGCATGGGATCTCACATGCTTTCAGCAAGACTATTACCAGTGAGCCATCGGGTGACCCGTGGCTGAGCCAGTTCACGAAGCTTCGTCCGCCATTGTTTAAGGGCAAGGTTGGTGCTGAGGAAAGCGAGACTTAGCTGGAGAAGGTGGTGAAGATGTTGGAGAACATGTCGTGCCTAGAGGAGCATTGGGTGCGGTTGGTGACTTATCTACTAGATGGTGAGACAGATAAGTGGTGGAAGTTTGTGAGGCAGCTGAAGTTCCAGGAATCAGTCATTGTTAGCATCCAGAAGAAGGATTTCAAGGTGGCCGTCTATGACAAGTATTTCCCTGCTCATGTGAAGGAGCAGCTTCGTCGAGATTTTCGGAGTCTGGAATAGGGCACAATGTCGGTGCTCGAGTATGAGACTGAGTTCGCCCAGCTGGAATGTTTTGCTTCTGCCTATGAGTCTAAGGAGGAGCGAGCGCAGTTGTTTCTAGACGGCTTGAACTCAAGGCTGCGGGTGAAGGTGAAGGACTGTCGGTGCTAGACCGTGGAGGACATGGTTGGGATGGCTTATCGTTTCGAGGCAAAGCATCAGAAGTATTTGGAGAGTCGTCTCGAAGGGAAGGTAAGTCTTCTTTTACCTCCTAGTTCTCTTTCTTCGGTCATCCAAGTGCTAGTAGTTTAGGTAGCCCTGAGAAGTAGCATAAGGGGAGGTTTAATGTTTCCTTTGCAGGTCGATGGAGTTTTGCTGGGAGTAGCGGAGCTGGCATCAGTTAGACAGGTCCAGTGCTTCTAGTGGGAACCAATACTTCAACTGTGGTTAGGTGGGCCATATTGCTGCATTTTGTCCTCATCCTCGACAAACCTCAGTGTTGATGGTGTGCTATAATTGCAGCAAGGCAGGAAATGTCTAGAAATCTTGTCCGGAACCGCCTAAGAAGACAGGAAACGAACCACAGTAGTCGACTAAGGGACGGATGTTTACCATTGCAGCTCTAGGCACTAGGACTTCGGGAGATGTAGTTGAGGGTTAGGATGACTAGTTGGTTTTGGTGACCCTCTGTGATTGTTGTAATGTCTTCGTAACCGGGACATCTGCCTGATTGTATGGATATGATGGGGTTGTTTTGTTTGGCCATAAGGTTCTTTTATTGTGGCTGGCCAAATGGCCAAAGTGTTGTTTGACTTAGAGATTTCTTTCTCCTTTGTTTCTTAGTCATTTGCGGCATAGTTGGGAGAGAGACCAGCTAGATTGGCCTTTCATCTCAGCATAGTAACGCTGCTGGGGGAGCATAGTTTGGCATGGAGGCATCTATGGTCTGTCAACTTGACGTTGAACTGCAGAGAGTTCGACATTACCCTGATCGATTGTGCTCGGAGGAGAGTTTATTTTGGGTCTCCTGAGGATGGGTCTTTCTTTGTGCAAGGTGGGTGTCCGGGTGAGCCTAAGCTTCTCATTTCAGTTATGAAGGCTTATAAGTCTTTGGTCAAGGATTGCGTGGCGTATCTAGTGAGTATAGTTACCTCCACCTTTCCTGAGTTGGGTGTTCACAACATCTTTGTGGTGTGTAAATATCATGACGTTTTCTTTGACGATTTGCTTGGTATGCCACCTCACAGGGAATTAGAGTTCTTGATCGATTTGATCCCTGATTCTGGTGCTATGTTGAAGCCTCCCTATCGCATGGCACCAACAGAGTTGCGAGAACTCAAGGCTCAGTTGCAAGAGTTGCTGGACAAGGGGTTTATTAGGCCGAGTGTGTCTCTACGGGAAGCGCCTGTCTTGTTCGTCTGTAAGAAGGATGGTTCGTTTCGGCTGTGCATAGATTATCGGATGTTGAACCAGATCATGGTGAAGAACAAGTATTCCTTGCCTCACATTGATGACCTGTTCGACTATTTGCAGTCTACATCCATGTTCTCGAAGATTGATCTGAGGTCAAGGTAGCACCAGTTGAGGATACAAGTCTTAGACATTCAGAAGACTGTTTTCTAGATGCGGTACGGGCATTACGAGTTCACGATCATGCCTTTCGGCCTGACCCATGCATCAGCTGCATTTATGGATCTGATGAATAGGATTTTATGCCCTTTTTTGGACCAGTTCGTTGTGGTTTTTGTTGATGATATGCTGGTCTACTCCCCTGATGTTGAGACTCACGCCTTGCATCTAAGGACGGTTTTGGATACTTTGAGGCATCATCAGTTGCACGCCTAATTCTCCAAGTGTGAGTTCTGGCTCAGTGAAGTCATGTTCCTTGACCATTTGATTTCTGGAGAAGGCATCAGAGTGGATCCAGCCAAGGTCGAAGCGGTGAGTAGTTGCGAGTGACCCTGGACTGTGATAGAGATCAAAAGTTTCTTGGGTTTGGTGGGTTATTATAGGAGGTTTATCAAGAATTTCTCCTCCATAGCCACGCCTTTGACAGAGTTGACTAGGAAGAGAGTTCCATTTTGTTGGGACCAGAATTGTGAGGCAAGTTTTCAAGAGCTGAAGTCTTGTCTTGTTTCTGCCCTGGTGTTGACTCTGCCTTCTGGAAGTGGTAGCTTTACTGTGTATAGTGACGCCAGTGGTGTTGGGTTGGAGTGTGTTCTGATGCAGCATGGCAATGTTATTGCATATGCTTTGCGCCAACTAAAGGACCATGAGAAGAACTACCCGACCCACGATTTGGAGATGGCTGTCGTAGTATTCGCTCTCAAGCTTTGGTGACACTATCTGTATGGAGAGCAGTTTGAGGTCTTCACTGATCATCAAAGCTTGAAGTATATCTTCACGAAAAGGGACCTCAATCTGAGGCAACGTTGGTGGGTGGAGTATTTGAAGGACTATGATTTCAGCCTATCCTACCACCCTGGCATGGCCAACATGGTCGTCGATGCCTTGAGTCAGCGTGCACACGTGATGGTGAGCCTGATGGTCAGGGTGTGGACCATGCAGGAGGACCTGGTGAGCTGCAGGCCTAAGCGGCAAGCTTGAAGGATGGTTGGTGCCTAGGTGGCCAACCTGTTTGTTCGCCCCAAGCTAGTAGTGTTTATTGTCGCCGGTTAGCAGCTGGATCCATTTGTTCAGGCTGTGTTCGAGATGCTGGAGGCTAGTGGAGAGCCTCATTTCTATGTTGGGACATATGGAGAGCTGAGGTATGATATGCACCTGTACGTGCCTCAGCATGAGGAGGCCAGGCAGAGATTACTCGATGAAGTGCATTGGTCTAGGTACATTTTTCACCCTGGGAGTACGAACATGTACCTAGACCTAAAGCGAAACTTTTGATGGCCTGGCATGAAAAGGGATGTTGTTGACCATGTGGCCAGGTGTACAACCTACCAGCTGGTCAAGGCAGAGCACCAGAGACCTAGAGGGACCTTGCAGCCATTGGATATTCTTGTGTGGAAGTGGGAGCACATCTCCATGGACTTCGTGACTGGTTTGCCACAGATTCAGAGGAAGAACGATACCGTGTGGGTGATCGTGGATCAGCTGACCAAGTCTACTCACTTCCTGGCCATTCGGGTGAAGCTTCCGATGCACCGTCTGGCAGAGTTGTATGTTTCTGAGGTGGTTCACCTACATGGTGTTCCAGTGTCCATCGTGTCAAAAAGAGACACAAGGTTCACCTCATGGTTCTAGAGAACTCTGCAGGAGGCCTTTGACACGGTGCTCTACTATAGTACAACATTTTATCCTTAATTAGATGGTTAGACAGAGAGGACTATCCAAGCGTTGGAGGATACACTTAGAGTATGTGCCTTAGATTTTCAAGGGAGTTGGAAGAACCATATGCCATTGATTGAGTTCGCCTACAATAATAGTTATCACTCGAGCATCGGGATGGCACCGTACGAAGCTTTGTATGGTAGGCCATGCAAATCGCCAGTTTGTTGGAGCTAGGTGGGCGAGCGTCAGTTGATTGGTCCTGAGCTTGTGCAACTATATGTAGACAAGATAGATTTGATCTGTAGCAGGCTGTTGGCTGCACAGAGTTGACAAAAGAGTTATGCTGACAGGAGGCGGAGACCACTAGAATTTCTGGTAGGAGACTATGTGTTTTTGAAGGTGTCGCTGACCAAGGGTGTCATGAGATTCGGGAAGGGTGGGAAGCAGAGTCCTCACTATATTGGCCCGTACCAGATGACCTAGAGGATCGGTGAGGTTGCTTATCGATTGGATCTACCATCAGAGATGTCGTTTGTGCATGATGTGTTCCATGTCTCCATGTTGAGGAAGTGTCTGATTGATGTGTCTCATGTAATCCCAGTTCAGCCAGAGGGGCTCCAGGAAGATCTGTCCTTTGTGGAGGTTGCTATCTAGATTGTTGATCGCAAGGAGCAGGTGTTATGGAATAAGGTGATTCCACTGGTCTTGGTGTGGTGGCAGCATCATGGAGCCGAGGAGACCACGTGGGAATGTGAGGAAGCCATCTTAGCCCAGTGTCCGTATCTTTTCGCCTACTAGTGATTTAGGGGGTAAAATCTTCTTTTAAGGTGGTTAGGATGTAACACCCGTAAATTCATTTTGTAATTATTTACATTTTAATGAATTTATTCTTGGACGGGTGTTATTGTTCCGAGGTCTGTTTGTGTGATTCTGTGATTTTGGACTTGAGCCTCATGGGTCGGCTGTTTGTTTTGTGTTCCTGTGCGTGGTTGGCTTTGTGTGCGGCACTGTGCCTGTGGGCCTTGGTGTGGGTCCGTGTGGGCCCGCATTTGTGGGCCGGTTGGTGGGAGTGAGTTGGTGTGGTTAGTTGCTGGCTCGTGTAGAAGGCTGGTGGTCGCACTTTACATGCATGCATGCAACTACCACCATCTACGCGTATAAAGCTGCAGCCCGTTAACCTCCTTCTCCGCTCCTCTCCTCCTTTTCCTCGCTTCGTCACCTCCTCCCTGAGCATGCCACGTCCCTCTTCCCCCTATTTTGCTTCTCTCTCTCTCTTCCTTTACTCTCTCTCCCCTACTCACTTCATCCTTCCCTCCCTCACGCTCTCTCTCCCGTCTCGCTTCTTTCGCTCCCGTCTCGCTTCTTTCGCTCCCCTGTCTCCCCTCTGCTTAATGTGCACGGCGGCATGTGGTGACATGCAGCGGCTCGTGGCTGGTCGTGGGAGCTTCTTGGGCGTGTGGTGGCGTGTTGGTCGCCGGAGGTTGGTCGGAGTTGGCAGGGTTCGTCGAAACTCATTTTTCAAGTACATACCCTCATTCCAATGTGTAGAAATCATGCAAAATGGTAGAATTGCCTAGGATGCTTGTAATCTAGGCTAAATTTAATGTTTTGGAATTTTTGGGAATTTATTGTGGAATTTATGGTATTTATGGTGGTTGTTGAGATTTGGGTTCTTTTGACCTCTCTATGCTCGCGAATTTATATCTTGCCATGTGATGAATGGATTTTGGTTTTGTTTGTTAGGATTTGGAGTAGACTCGAGGGTTTACCACATATGTTTTATTCAAAATTTTTGGTAGTTGTTTGGTGGGTCCGCCCTTGGTTCCCACTTCGGGAGATTTTTAGGTGCCCTGCTGCAGGTTGTTTGAATTCTGATAGAAAACTAGGGGCACGAGCCGAATACACGGGCCTCATGCGTGGGTCCGGCAACAGCTCTGATCCCTGGTCCCAGTTTTGTTAGCGTTCAGATGAAAGTGCTAGGGGTACGGGCCAGATGCGTGGTGCACATGTGTGTGTCTATCAAGGCATCTTTGGAGGTTTTTCCTGGATTTTTGGAAATTTTATTTTGAATGCAGTGGTTTCCCGGATTGTTTGTTTTGCCCATTTGAGATGGGATCGTGAGCCATCAATGGTCGTCTCGTGGGACACCTTATGTGTTGTTTTGTCGAGGTTTTGAAAGAGTTTCTAATGATATAAAATAGTTTTGAAAAATGGTTTTCCTGGTTTTTTGTGTGCGAGCCGAGACACCGTGGGATCGTGTCATTGGGACCAGAGAATGTGACAACATTCTCGGGTGGTCGGGCATGTCTCCCTATTTGAGGTTGGGGGCCAAGATACCTAAGGTTGAGGGTTGTCAGGTCTTAGAGGTATGAGACTCCCTGACTGTCGTCTCGAGGCTTGGGTTGTAGTCTGTGGGTTGAGGTGTCTTGTGGCATGACGGGGAGGTATGATACTTCTGTTGTCGCTATGAGCACTGAGGCTCGGGTGTTGTCGGGTGTGGAGGTATGACACTCTCTCCTAAGCACCATGTGGAGGACGCCGTGAGGAGGCATATCCTGTGGTGGCCAATGTGGGTGGGACACGTGCCCCATAGCTAGTAGCGTCCTAAGAGACGGTGGTTGGCTCCTGCACAGGGTGGCACACCGTGGCAGTGCAATGCACTTCGATGGTTGTTTGTGGCCAAAGCTGGTTGCCTAGTGTTGGGCTTACTGACTCACTGTATGTGGTTTTGGCCATTGAAGGCCTCATTTGTGGTTTTAGGCTAGTAGAGCCTTGTTTGCTGTTTTTACCAGTGTGGGCCGCGTTTGCTGCGGTTTTTAGCCTTATGGGCCTGATTGTGGGATTTTAGAGAGAATGATTGTGAAATGAATTTAAAAGAAAATTAATATAAATTTGTTTTCCGTCATTTTCGTGCAGTGCGTGTTGGGTGACTTTTGTCACTCACACTTTCTTTGTGGTTTTGGGTTGCAGGTGCAGACATGCAAATGAGTTTAGCATAGTGCATATAGTTCAGAGTCTCATAGCCCCACACTCAGGTTCCTAGTGGATGATATTTTTGTTTAGCTTTTAATTTCCTATAATTTAATTTGCTTTAAATTATTATAGAAAATTGGGGCCGTGACATACGCACAGTGCCAACCTCGCACAATACCAACCACGTAAGGACAAGTATAGGAATACACAAATAGAAGCCAGCCCACGAGGCCTAAGCCTAAAACCACAAATTCACACAATGGATCTCGGGAACAGTAACACCTATTCAGAAATAAATTCATTAAAAATGTAAATAATTAAAAAATGAATTTACGAGTGTTACAACTATGGAGTTGGTGGACATGCATACACCCAATCCACAGAGACAGAGGCTATAAAAATAGGATGAAATGTCCCCCGCAAGGTAACCCCTTCTCTTTCCTTCCCGAGCACTTCTTCCACTCCTTTTTACCCTTCCTCTCCCTCTCCTCCTCCTTCCTGAGCTTTAGATGAGAGAGAGAGAGAGGTGACAAAGAGTGTGAGAAAGAGGTGAGCGTCGCCAGTGGTGTCTCAACACTTGTGCTGAGGTGTTGGGCTTTGTGATGTCGTCCGTGTGGTCATGAGGTACTCCGGAGTTTGTGGGGAGGTAGGTGGTGCCTGTGGTGGTCACCAACGGTGGTGCACAACAAGCCTCCTTAAGGTGCACACTCCACAACTTCGCACCATTTTCTGTAAAATTGATATGGTTGTGCTCCTTATGTTAAACTAAGCATGATGGAAGTGATTTCGTGATTTTTGGTTGAAAATTGGATTTTTAATATTGATTATTTAAAAATGGTTGATTCTATTCATTCATGTCTTTCCCTAGAGGATTTCTCGAGTTTTATTGCATGAAATTTGATAAATTTAGTACTATTGGATTGTTTGTTTGATTTCCCACATTTTTTTTATGTTATTTGCCAAGTTTGGTGGTTTGTGATGGAAAACAAGAATTTGAGGTATATGGGTGCCTACAGAGCTCTAGTTTTCCCTGAGCTCTGGACTTCAAGGCAACTCGTGGCCAACCACTATGGGTTAGAAGCACGGGTAGCCTGTGCTGGCTACTTCCACGATTTTGAGGTCTATTTTTCAAATCTCTTGCTAATGTTTGTTGATTTTATCTTGATGTTTTAAATATTGTGAAATGGTGTCCTGCTTCTGAGTGTATTCTGGTGATTCATAAATGATTTGAAAATGGTTTTCAAAGATAGTGAGGTGATGTTTTAAAAAGGATTTTCCAAGATTTTTCTGGTGTGGTGGACCAATATACCAATGGGGCGTGTGGTCTGGACCAGAGAGTGTGACGACATTCTCGAGTGGTTAAGCATGTCACCTAGGTTGAGGTCGGAGACTAAGAAACCGTAGGCAAGTGTTTGTTGGATTCCAAAGATATGAAACTCCTGGATTGTTGTTCACGAGACCAAGGCTGAGGTTCATGGGTTGAGGTACTGTCTGGACCTAGAGGTGTGAGACTTCGATTACTCTGAGTACCAAGACTCAGGGTACCATCCATACCTGATGGTATCGTGGTGGTGGAGTTGGGAGGTATGAGACTCTAGAGTAGTTGATCATGATACCCTGGTTGCTACGAGTATCGAATTATTAGTGGGTGCAGGCAGAACTTAGCTGCAGGGTTTGAGCATCGAGCTAGAACGTCGAGAGGGCTTATCCTGTGGTTTCTCCTTCAAGTGGAGGGACAACTCACTAAGATGTTGGGTGAGTAGGCTTTCTTGGTGTATGGTTAGCCTTTCGAGGGTCCTATGGGGTCCTATAGGTGATGAGTCACCGAGACTGGTAGATTCCTCCACAGGGTGGTTGTTCGTGGTAGTGCAGATATTGTGGTAGCTTCTCGGTGGTCTGCTTATGACCAGGGTTGGTTGATTGACGCCAACCAACACTACTCACTGTGTAGTTTTGGTGTGCTTGTGTAGTTTTCAGCGAATTTTGGTCGGTAGGGCCTGGTTTTGAGCTGTAAGTGGTTTTCTGGTGTTTTTGGTGACTTTTAAAAGAATAAAAATTGTTTTGAAAATTGTTTTAAAGTTCAGTGAGAGTCATATCACTAGTTTTAGTTCGTTTTCTCGTGATTTTTGTGGAGTGTGTGTTGGGTGACTTTCTAGTTATTCACGCGTGTTTTTCTTGTATTTTTCCATTACAAGTGTAAACGGTTAGTAGTGTAACACTAGTACATATAGTCAGGGCCACTAACCGCACACTATAGGTTTCCTAGTAGTCGAGATGCTTTTAATTAGCCTTTAATTATTATGTAAAATTAGGCATTTAATTATGTTTAATTTTAATTAGGCTAATAAATTTGGTGGTAATGGCTTGGGTCATTACACTCTTGAAGATTGGCAATTGCAAGGTTGTCATCGTCAATAGTTCCAAGAGAGAAGAAGGTGGGGTGGTGCTCGACGACTTTGAGAGAGAAGAAGGTGGGATGGTATCGCTAGGTATTTCAAGAGAGAAAAATGAGATGGTGCTCAATGATAGTGTAACACCTGTAAATTCATTTAGTAATTATTTATATTTTAATGAATTTATTCCTAGACGGGTGTTACTGTTCCGAGGCCCATTTGTGTGTTTTGTGATTTTGGGCTTAGGCCTCGTGGACCGACTTCTATTTGCCTATCCCTATGCGTGGTTGGCACTGTGCATTGTGGCACTGTGCTTGTGGGCCTGTGTGTGGGTCCGTGTGGGACCCACATTTGTGGGCCAGTTGGTGAGAGTGAGTTGGTGTGGTTTGTTGCTGGCTCGTGCGGAAGGCTTGTGGTTGCACTATGCATGCATGCATGTAGCTAGCACCATCAACACGTATATAGCCGCAGCTCGTCAACCTCCTCCTTTGTACCTCGCCTCCTCTTTTTTCCCCTGCTTCGCTGTCCTCCTCTCAAGAACAACTCCTCCTCCCTCACTTGTCCTCTCTTCTTCCCTCCCACTCTCCCCCATCGACCCCCACACTCTTTCTCCCCTCCACTTTGTCTCGCCCCTCTCCCTCTCTCTTGTCTCTTCCCTATCCTCCCCTGTCTACCATCTGCTCGGTGTGCTCAACGGCGTGCGGTGGCTTGTGGTGGTGGCGTGTGGCTCTGGGGAGTCGTTTTGAAGGTCGTGGAGGCTCCAGAGGCTCGCGGGTGGTCGATGGATGGAGTAGGGTCGTCGAAGGTCGTATTAAGGTATGCACCTCCAAACCAAAGTATAGAAAGCATCAAAATGGTAAAAAATGATTGGAATGCATGAAATCTAAGTAAATTTACATTCCAAGAATTTATTGTGAATTTATGGAGGCATTTATGGCGTTTTATGGTGGTTGTTGTGGTTTGGGTCCTTTTGACCCGTCTGTCTTTGTGAATTTATATCTTGTTGTGTGATGGATGGATTTTGGTTTTGTTTGTGTGGATTCAGCGTAGACTCGAGGGTCTACATCTTATGCTTTATGTGGAATTTTTGGTGCTTGTTTTGGGGGTTTGCCTCAAGGTCCCATTTTGGGTGATTTCAAAGGTTTAAGTTTTGGGTCGTTTTCTAGAATCACATAAATCGGCATACTGAAGTTAAAAAGGTATACCGAATCAGGAATTTTCGGTATACTAGACCTTTTCGGGATACCGATTCTCTATTAGTTTTGGTCCTATGGTCGATTCAGTCTGTAGAATCTCACTAGTCGACCGATCCAGGAATTTTTTGGTATACCGATCCCATTTCGGCATGCCGAATTAAGGCCCCAACTGTTTTATAAACCTGATTTTCGAGGATTTTCCGGATTGGTTTATTTTGTCCATTTGAGATGGGATTATGGGCCATCAATGGTGGTCTCGTGGGACACCTGATGTGTCGTTTTGTCGAGGTTTTGAAAGAGTTTCTAAAGATATAAAATGGTTTTGAAAGGGATGAGTTGGCCTATTTTGGAAATGGTTTTCCTGGTTTTCTGTGTGGGGGTTGAGACACTGTGGGACTGTCGTCGGGATTCGGGAATGTGACAACATTCTCGGGTGGTTGGGCACGTCTCCCTGGTTGAGGTCGGGGGTTAAGATAACTGAGGCTAAGGGTTGTCAGGTCTTGGAGGTATGAGACTCCCTAACTATCGTCTCGAGGCTAACAGTTGTGGTCCGCGGGTTGAGGTAGCTTGTGGCACGTGGAGGTATGATACTCCTGTTGTAGCTGTGAGCACTAAGGCTTGCGTGTTGTCGAGTGTGGATGTATAACACTCCCTCCTAAGCTCCGTGTGGAGGACACCATGAGGAGGCGTACCCTATGGTGGCCTGTGCAGGTGGGACACGTGCCCCATAGTTGGTAGCGTCCTGAGAGACAAGACTGCCTTCCTAGGGAGGGGTTGGCTCTATGAGGGTTCTCTAGGTGGGAGGATTGCAGGACGGTGGTTGGCTCTATGAGGGTTCTCTAGGTGGGAGGATTGCAGGACGGTGGTTGGCTCCTATACAAGGTGGAACATCGTGGCAGTGCAGACGTCGTTGGTCGCACTTTGGTGGACTACATGTGGCTAAAGTTGGTTGCCTGGCGCCGGGCTTCCCGACTCACTATGTGTGGTTTTGGCCATTGAGGGTCTCGTTTGTGATTTTGGGCTGGTAAAGTCCTGTCGCTGTTTTGGTTGGTGTGTGCCGTGTTTGTTTTATTTTTTGGCCTTATGGGCCCGATTGTGGGATTTCAGAAAAAATAATTGCGAAATGAATTTAGAGGAAAATTAAATATAGTTTTGGTTTTCCGTCATTTTCGTGGGGTGTGTGTTGGGTGACTTCTGTCATTCACATTTACTCTTTGTCGTTTTGAGTTGTAGGTGTAGACCTGTTGGCAAGTTTTAGCATAGTGCATATAGTTTGGAGTCTCGTAGCCGCACACACAGGTTCCTGGTAGTTGATATTTCTGTTTAGCATTAAATTTCCTATAATTTAATTTGTTTTAAATTATTATGGAAATTTGGAACGTAACAGATAGGAAGAAAGTGTTGGTGTTCGATGGGAAGAAGCCTATAACCCTTTCTTGCAAAAAAAGTAGCCCTATGTTGCCAATTCCACTTTTGAGTGGAATTATATTGTCAATTTCACCAAAATTTAAGTTTATTGGTTAAAATTAGGATGGGTAATTTGGTCTTTTAAAAGTTTGTAATGGTTATCAATGTAAAAGGATCGGTAGTGTTTTGCACGAAAGGTAGCTACAATTGAACAACCAATATTACAAATTCCACCAACTACAAACATTATCACACCAAAATTAATGTTTGTGATATCTACATAGGTACCATAAAATTTGGATGGTAAGAAAAAATTTCAATCTTTGATCGATCATTCAAACATATGGATGGTGAAATTTGTAATTACAAATAAAAAAGTATATCTACCAATGGTAGTTATAACCTTTGGGGTAACATTATGGATACCATGAAATTTTCCATACCAATATTATGAAAATAGTTATGTGGGTCCTATGTACTTTTTTCCCTCCTATTTTCATGTAATACCTGTAGTCTATGTAGAATTGTCGCGTATCGCTTGTGCATTGACCTTTCGCGTACTGCTTGCGTGTATCTTTAGTGCGTTTTGTGAACGCATTTTATCTGTTAGGTTAACGAATGTAGTGAGTTTTTGTTTTGGGAATTAGTCCCTAGTTGATTGTATTTTGATATTCATACAAGATTCTAGGTTGGGTAGACTAGAATTTGATCACTTGTAATTGTAAATATATTTATTGGGTTATCATAAATGGATTTGTAGTTGTCTTCTTCTTTAGACTATTACGCCTATGGCTTCTCCTTGGTTCTCTGTGTTGTATCCATATTTTGATGTGTTGTGACCCATGAATGGGTGGGACCTAGAGAAGGGACAAAATGCCAAAACAACACAGTGCTAAAGATTACATTGCATTTTTCTCTCCTCGTTTGTAACCCACATCATGTTTCACGACTGCCGTTCCTGGATTTTGTGGAAGATGTTGGTCACGATTGCTTATTAAAGTCATAGGCTGGCAACGGGCCGGAGGGGGGAACAGAGAGGTGAGGAAAATAGGGGAGGAGAAGAAATCAATAGAGCAAAGAGAAGAGGAAGATATAAAGAAGAAGAGAGAAGACTCGTTAGTGCAAGTACAGATCCTACTGTGTCTTTCCTTCTCTTGATTATGCATAAAAGGTTGAAAAAATGTGTAGTTTGTATGTTTTTCGTTGTTTGCTAGAGTTTTAGTAAATTTAGGGAATTTTTTGAGAATTTTACAATGGTTTTTCGATAGCCTTGTTGCTATTCATCCGTTTGAGTTTCTCCGCTTTGGACTTTTATATCTTGAGCGACATATGTTGGATGTTTGTGATTTTATCTCAAATGTAGAGCACTTTGAGGTCTTCGTTTTGATATATTTTGCAAAATATATAGTTACTTGTGGTGAGATCGTCAATGGTTCCCAAATCGGGCAATTGTTTTGGGTTTACTGCATTTACCTGATGTCTATTCTGTTTGGCGCCAGTCATGTGTAGCTACCATGGTTTATTTCGACGTTTTGCTACCGCAAGTTAGTCCCATGTTTTGGGTCTAGGTAAGACCCTATTTAATAGTGTTTGACGTGTTTTCTTCTAGTGGTTATATGTTTGTAGATATGTGTTGATTTCATGGATAATCATGTAATCTAGAAATGTTTTGGGTCTAGGTTAGTGTAGACATCCCAATTTCCCAATTTTGCAGGATAAAGATGTGGTTGCTTAGCTCTAACCCTAATTGAAGCCCATTAGGCCCATGGAGGCCCATAAGGCCCATATAGGCCCATTAAACCCTATTTGAGCCCACGTGGGCCCACAAGTCCTATTTAGGCCCATTTAACCTATTTGGGCCCATTTAATTCATTTGGGCCCATTGAAGCCCACATAGGCCCATTAAGCCCAATTGAGTCCACCTTGGCCCCAAAGCCCATAAAGGCCACCATAAACAACTTAACCCATTTTTTCTTCCAACCCAACACATTATTTCTCCTTCTTCATTTACTAGCGTTTTTCTACTAAAAACATACAAATTTCACACCCATTTTCTTCTTCTCACTGAACCCATCTCCTCCTCTCAATTCAACTTTCAAATTCATTTTTTCTTCCCTGATTTCATCAAGATTCCACGAGCCTGCTTCAATCAACAGCCCATCTTCTTCAACCCATCAAACCAGTAGCCACCAGAGCATCTCCAACCAATGGATCAGCCGCTGGCGAAGCCTGGATCGCCGTTCATCCCTGTTGGCGACCAAGGGGACAGCAGGGAGGCAACCGTTTAGTAGTTTGTTAGGTCTGTTAAGGGGAGTGTTAGCTTAGTTAGTGAGTTTGGTAGGTGGTTAGTCATTCTGTTACGTGGCTGGCAGTTTGTTATGGGTTGGGTCATTGGGTTTCCTCACCTATATAAGGAAGGGTACAGGCAGAGTTTGACAAAATTTTGGTGAGAGAGAGAGAGAACTCAGAGTGCCAAAGAATTCCAGAGAGAAAGGGAGGCTCGCGGGAAGGAGAGGAGGAGAATTCAGACACTTTGGCGAGCTGTGAAGCAGCCTCACGTCGTCGGGCCAAGTACGCTCTCCTCAGACCTCTTTTAGTTTCGAATATAGCTTCCTAGAGTCCCCTCTCTCTTTCTGGTTTTTTTTCGAGCAATTGATAGGTCTGAATTGCTCCTTGGAGCTCACCGTCGCTGTTTTCTGGCGATGTAGGTCGGGGCAACGATCTAGGGCATGGCCTTGGCCCTTGAGCTTCCTCTACTCCTCCTCTGGTCATCCTCGAGCTTCTTTGCTCCCTGGATCGCCGCTCCATCACCTCCTGATAGCTCCGCACGAGATCGCCGGAGAATACGCCCAGAGACGCCATCGTCGAAGAAGACGACTCCTCTAGAGATGGACCGCGTACCTCCCATTGCGCCGCGCACCTCCGTCAGTTTAGGAACCCTCCATCGTGTGTCGCGAGGCCTCCGGAGCTTCTAGAACCGCGCCTCGAGCTCTGGATCGTCACAGCGACATCGCCCGCCGGAGGAGGCCACGGTGGCGACAGGTGATCCCCCTCCTTGCTCCATCAGCCTCCATTCCGCTCCAGAAGAAGCGTGGACACTCCTCGATGCTCCAAGATGCCTCTACAACTGCTAGAACGCCGCGCCGCTGCCCTCCAGAGACCCTTTCTTCCCTGACGCTGTCGCCGGAGCTCCTCAATGACGAGGGAGGTGGGAGGACTACTCCCACCGAATGATCCCTGATCCACTCCGTTGGATCCTCTCCTCTTCCCTTCTTGCTTCCCGTGAGGTCTGATCTTAGATCAGGCCACGGGAAGGCCTTGTGTGCCCCCCTTTGGCGGTCGGCGGTGGCGGAGCTCCGTCGTCGGTGACCGTCGTTTCTTTTTCATTTAAAAAGAAATAAAAACATTTATTTTAATAAACTTCTGAAACTGTGTTTTCCATGCATTTAGGTCCTTTTTGTATTACACTTTGGTCCTTTTATTACAAATAGGTCCTCCACTCATTTTTCGAAAATCATTCGAATAAAGTTTTAACTGAAAATATTGCATTCTTCCCCCTGAACATTTAAAATAATGTTTTCCAGGCATTATACTTTAGCAAAAGCCCTCAAGTTTTCTTTTAATGCATTTTATTTCAGGCATTTTGCGTAAAGGACCCTAAGATTTCCTAAAACTTTTCTGAATGCATCTTTTTCTGTGAACATTGCATAGAAGCCCCAATATTCTTCTAAAACTTACCAAATGCACATTTCTTTGGTTTATTAGCATTTAAACCCCTGGACTTATTTCAAAACTCCTCTGAAGCTTGTTTTCTCTGGGTAAATTGCATTTTAACCCTCAGTCTTTACTGAAATTCTTCTGGATGCTTTGTTCTACTAGGCAATTTGCAGTTTAGCCCCTGTACTTCACTTATTTTACTCTGAATGCCTATTTTCAGGGGTAAAATGATTGTTTTGCCCCTGAAACTTTCTAGAACTTTTTTGAATCATTTTTTCTTGCATTTTTACCCTGAATTTCTATTGAATTGTTTTAAATGCATGTTCAGGTGGTAAAATTGCATTTTAACCCCTAGGAAACTTCATTTTGACTAGATTGCACATATTTGCACATTTGACCCTAGATTTCTTCATAATTGCATAGAATGTGTTTCCCTATGTATTTTTGAAGATTTGGGCTTCGGAATTTCAGTTTTAATCAGAATTTGGGCTTCTTGCACAAAAACCCCTAGGATTTTCCTGTTTACACTCACACTTGCATTTTGCATATCTTTTCACATCTTTCCGCACAAGTTTTCTTGTCTTTTCTACTTGGCTTTGCGCACGCTTTCTTAACTTGTTTCTAGCTTGGTTTTCTCCTCGTTTCCTGAATTTCTCCTGATTTTCCGTGTCTTTGACTTGATTTGGTTTTCCATCGCCCGAGGGCGTACATTAAAAGGCTTGACAAAGCTGACATGGTCTCGAAATGAGGATTATTTTCCCCTTTTTGATTTTCTCGAATTTATCCCAATTTCCATTGATTTGCGAGATGCTTTCCGAGAATTTCTTGATTTTCACGATTTTCCTCATCGCCCAAGGGCATACAGTAAAGCGGCATTCTCAATGCCTACATTTGACCCTCAGATTAACTTTTCCCTTTGTTTCATTTCTTTACTTTGATTTGGCAAGTTTTCAGTCATATTTAGCATGAGCATTTAGAATAAGCAAGCATACATCCATAGTCCATTGACAATAGGAAACCTAAAAAGACTTAGTTTTCTCGTGCGCATGAGGGTGCCTAAACCCTTCCCCATGCGTAACCAGAATCCTTATCCTTTCTCTGGCCCGCATTCATTTGTGCGTTGTCCATTAGGCATGGAGCACACACATACATTCTGCATCTTGTTTGCTTCCCAGTTTTTCTGGTGTTTTTGGTTTTCCTCGTCTTTCCATTAAAAGACTAGGTGGCGACTCCTTTCCTTATCCTTTTTATCTTCCCTTGGTGTTTCTGGGTCTAGTCTCTTCCTCTGGATTCACCATTTTCGCCATGACAGTATCGGGTCTCCTCGTGTGTTTCCATGCACCCGATAGCAGGAGAGCCACGCAAGGGTTCCACCGTCATGGTCACAGGAACTGGCGACTCCGCTGGGGATAACCAGATTCTAGCTTTCATTCCGGTTTCCCTACTTGTCAGTGGTCTGTTTACATTATGCTTGCTCGCTTGTTCTATTACTTGTACATATTTGACTGAACATGCCTTTTTTTGCTTTCTTTACATTGTTGGTATGCCACCGCACATGCACATGATCTAATTCATGCTTTGTTTGTCGACGCTAGCTTTTTATTCTCCTACTGGAGCACTACACCAGCACATGGCATGTTTACGCCTTTTGTCTGACTCTTGGATGCCATAATTGTGTGTTTTTCCCCTTCTTTTCTAATTTGCCATGATTAGGAGAGTAGAGACATGCTTGCCTCCCTATCTAGTTAAAATAAAACACACAAACTCAAACGAACAATAAATAAGACATAACTAGAGACAAATGCTCATAATTCCCTCTAGTTAAAACTCACAAACTCAGACGAACAATTAATAAGGCATAACTAGAGACAAATGCTCATAATCCCCTCTGGTTTAATAAAACGCAAGTAAAAGACACCAAAGCATATCACATGTTTGATCATATAGGGCATGCATCTTCTCCTCTCGGTCTACCCATAGTTTGCGAAGGACGATCCTAGCAGCCCGTTCTATAGCTTTGGCGTAGAGTGTGTTGTTAGTTTGTCCCCCCTTGTCCGGGGTCGTGTCGGTGCTAGTAGAGGGTACATCTCTTCGCTACTGCAGGAGACGAGGCCACCAACGCACCACCCGTTCACTGCCTGCGCTTTAGCCAGGATTTAGAACGGGGACCTTACTTTCTAACCATAGTCGAAAAACCCAAACCCATGAGTGTGTTCCACATGGTCAGCTCCATGTGGGACAGGCATGGTGAGAGAGAGCATGTTAGTAGCATTCATGTGCATGTGTGCCATTCATGCCACCCTAACATAAAATTGCATAGCTAACTTATTTTCTTGTGTTGTCTTGTCTTTATTTTTTCACTCTTTCTCTCTTTTCCACTAACACTTTAGGTTCTTTTCCTTTTACCAGGAATAGAGTTCAATGTGCGAATTCCTAGGTCAGAGTTTGGGAGTTCCTTTCTGTGACTTCGGTCTCGAGGCATTATTCTCGACTGTCTTTCCTCGAGCTATTCGTCACTTCCGACGTTAGCTCCTCGTAGGCGTCGTCCTTTCACTTGCAATCGCAGCCCTGTTCTCACCCATTCGCGGTCCATCATGGCCCAACGAGCTTCTCAGACCTCTGCACCAGTTGCTCTAGAGGGGATTCCTGTTTCTGCCCCTCTCACTCTTTTGCCATTTCATCACTCATTCCTTCATTGCTCCATGGTGGCTTCTTTCAGGCATCTAGGGTTCCTCACCCTCCGGTTTCGGGACACTAGCAGACCTTTATTGGTCTGGAGCCTGCAACGGAGGCGGTTACCATGACAACTTCCAGGGCATATGATCTGACAGTGCCCAGTCCTTCTGTTGACCCTCATTCATTTGATACCCAGTTGGCTGCGATTATCTCTTCAATAGGAATTCAACCTGTAGTATCCCTGCTGCTTGATCTTCCAGCCCTCTGTACCGCTGCTGATGGTTCTGCCACTGTACAATCTCAGCAGCTTCTGGCCCTTGCACAGAGGTTGCAAAGCATGGCTTTCTCTTTGGATCCCACTTTGACTGCACCTGTTTGTCCCAATCCCGAGGATCCCGTTCCACCTGCTCAGGCACTTCATGTAGCACCAGTCACTCCACCACTACAGTTGTCGCCACAGCTTCCCGCTGTCCTGACAACGGGCATAGCCACTTTGCCTATAGCATCATATCCACAGCATGCACAGCATATTACTACTTCGAATGGTGGTCAGCCTCTTGGGCTGGTGGGAGTAGATCGGCCTATGAACCCGACCATACCGGTTCAGTAGCTGCTGCTCCCACACACAACTACACGCACCACACAGTATAACATTTCAATACCTTTGCATCAAATTCAGGCCTCAGCATGCACACAACCACTAGCACACACACACGGGTACACTGATCATCAGGCTACAGCACTAGGTGGCGAGATGATAGATCTGGAGGAGCCCACGGGTGTTATAGACACAGCGTACGCGTGACCCGCCCCGACTGCACACTCAATGTCAGCAGCGACTCCCAATGCACTTTTCGCTAGGATGAATGACCTGGAGAATGCTCTTCGACAAGTGCAGGGCGGGGACTGCCAGTCTTTCTCTTTCCGGGACCTCTGCTATTTCCCAAAGGCGTTACTCCCCCCGAACTTCCATATCCCGGAATTCGAGAAATATAACGAGAAAGGCTGCCCAATTTCACATCTTCGGGCGTACTGTGGCGATCTCGCTCAGCTCCAGGCTGACAAGAGACTTCTCATCGCCTATTCCAGAAAAGTCTTACAGGTCCAGCTCTGAAATGGTTCACATTGCTGGATATGACCACCATCAAGACCTAGAACGATCTGAGCTAAGCTTTCCTAGAACAATACTCTTTTAATCTCGACATGATCTCAAAGCGCGAGGACCTAGTTGCCACCAAGCAGAAGCCCTACGAGCCGTTTGGGGAGTACGTCGAGTGCTGGCAAGCCCTCGCTTCACAAGTGCGCGACAGACCCTCTGACGAGGAGTCTATCGAAATAATTATTCAAGGAGCGCAGCCAGCCACTAGGGCCCTGCTAAGCATTCAACCCATTTCCACCTTCACTGCCCTGATTAAAGTTGGCACCCGCGTTGAGAGCTCACTCAATAGTGGAAGTTTCCCTGCGCTAGCAGCATTCACCAAGCAGACTATGGCTAACGGTGGAATCAGTAACAATAACAATGGCAACAATGGATCTAACACTGGGTTCGGTCGGAAGAAGGAATCTGCTAAGAACGTTGTGGCCTACGTAGGAGCCCCTGCTATGCCAGCCAATATCGTGAGGCCGCCAGCTCAGAATCAGGTCATTTATTCTCCTACATCCAAAGCACCACGTACTTCACAAATCACTACCACCACTGAGCCAGTCTACCAACCAGCACCGGCAAGGCAAGGGCGTTACTTGGGACCCAGGCGGTCACCACGACCTGAGAGAGACTACACACCTCTAGTTGTGCCGCTGAGCATCATATTTCCTAAGGTAGCGTCATTACTGAGACTTCCGGAAATCCGTCCACTGTCAAACCCACTACTGCGGTGGTTTAAAGCGGATTTATATTGCAGTTACCATAGAGCCGTTGGGCACTCTCCGGATAATTGCTTTACACTTCGGGGAGTAGTTCAGGACTTGATTGACTGCAAGGTCATCAGTATTCATACACAGGAGGCAGAGCCTAGGGCTGCTGCATGGACACCTCATTCATCTGCATCCACATCTAGCAGCATAGTCAGCCAGCCATTGCTTGAGCATGCGGCGGGAGCTTTGGGAGTTTATTTCCTTTCTTCGGATGAGGTTGAATCTTTTGATCCTTCTTTCCTCATCCATGATGTCTCAGATCCATTCTCTTATTAGATGAGTCAATCCTTCATTGAGCCTTCTAATTCTGCAGTCTCTTTAGCATCGCTCCATACTGACCATTTTGACTCCAGACCCTCTGATATGCTCTACCGTGTCGATCGTTTTGAATCGGTCAATTTTATTCCGATTCTCGAGCGTGCCAGTCATTTGGCCGCTTTTGGCAACCCCTTTTTGATGGTCGACAATCTGTGTCAAAGATGGGGGTACGAGGAAGGAGCACCTCTCGGGCGGAATGGCCAAGGAATCGCAGAACCAATTGCCGTGGAGAGAAGACGCAAGTTTGAAGGACTGGGATACGAGCGCAAGCCGTAAGACAGATACACAAAGCATCGTAAATTTCAAAAGCTCATTATTCCATGAGATTTAAACAATTTTGTTTGTGCGGGATTGCTGGATCCCAATCAGAGTTTGATGCTTGCAGAGCCCGAGTCAGACAAGCCGGTCAGTGAGCCAGAATGGGTATACGTAGAGGATTACCATTCAGAGGAGTAAGTGTTAGACTTCACAATGGGTTCAACATCATCCGAGTCCCCGGGGAGAGCCATGCTAACATTGCCGCCTCCAGAGTCAGCAAAAGGTCTTTCTACCAATCTGGTTGCAGTTTGGGATGTAGTAGGGTCAGAATCAGCAGTAACAGCTTCAGAACAATAGCCAGTTTTGAGGGGATTACAGCCAGGGCAGCCAGAATCAGAACCTGAGGTGATGAGGACTACCAGCACGTACTATGTGGATTTCGCTTCCAATGAAGAGGAGGGAGATGCCGTGGTAGCTCAGGTGGATAACATGCTCAGTGATCTGGAGGTTCTATTTCAGGAGCAGGTATCGGTACTAGTCGAAGATGCGCAGGATGAACTGAGGCGCAAGAAAGGGAAGGTGGTAATGATCAAGGACACAGAGGAACAAGTAGTTGCACCGGGTCAGTCTGCAATCCTGACCCTTGAAGAGAACAAGTCTTTGAGCGCTAGACCAGAGGAGTTTATCTCCTATCAGTCGGGAGGCGGGTCTAGGTGGTACTATCAGACCTGGCCCCACTTGAGCAATGGGGTCCAAAAGAAAAGATCTTGAGCTAGGCTCAGGAGGGAACTCGAGCGGCAGCACTCACATCAGTCAGACAAAGGACAGCTGCCCACCTGTTGCACATGTTGTACAGAGACAACATGATAGTAAGAACATTTGTTCATCAGAGGTAGAACAGTCAGACACATGCTTAGAAATATCAAAGTCAGGAATCATCAAGGGTGCATACAAGAAAACTAGGGTTACAGTGATCATTTTGGAACACCATCAGAGGTTGTCATCCTTGAGGACATGGACTGCATTGAACAGTCAGAGCTAGTTAATTCATGCTACCGGAAAAAGTACTATTAGTGATCATAAACAGTGTGTCCTCACTCTACGACACCAACACTTTCCTCCATGCATGCATAAATCCATGCTCTTCCTACATCCATGTAGCTCTACATCACAAAACACTAATTCTCATGCAGCATATGCATATATAGGGCGTAGTTTGCTTGCATCAACACATGCAGGGATCTTAGCCCAATGATGATAGGCGGAATAAGCTTGCCAATGTGGGGAATGTGTAGCACCTCCTCAGGTAGATACTATTCAGGAACCTAGAGAGTGAGGGAGCCACCTTTCATTGTGAATTGGGCGAAGTATCCAAGCTCTTCAGGGACCCTACACCTCCTAGAGGGAGATAAAATGTTAGGGGTGAGAATGAGAGCGTGAGAAATGAAAAAAAAATAAATCTGTGAAAGGGCATAAAAGAATAAGAAGACAGAAGTCGTAGATAGAAGTCGGCCCTAAAGAGAGAGGCATGGCGGGTAGCTCTGTCTCTCTAGTTTATCTTGGAGAGGAGTTGGAGTGAGTACCTGGGAGACATGTTCCAAAAGGGCCTAGCCAACCCTTTAAACAAGCAGTAGCTCCTCACCATAGACCAGGTACCTATTACCTCCAAGCCAGGGATAGGGTGAACCCACACGCCTATGAGGGAGAAAGAATAATGAATAAGTAAAATAAAAAGCAGGGGTATGGTCCAATGGGGTTTGGAATGGAGCTCAAAACATAGTGACCAATTTCCAGAGAGCCACCCAACAACTAGGGGTTTGGATAGAGTCTCATGAGGTCTGGAGTTGCCATTCCTTTGTACTTGGCAATAGGCATTCCAATGCTGAGGGCACCAATAAGATCCAACAAATCATTTAGCATGCATACATTTCTTCCTGCAAACATCATCCTAATAAACGTCGTAGAGTGTTACTTGGCTCTCTTGTCTTGAATGTGACAGCGACTTTCAATTCGAGAGAATCAAGAGGACATTGCCTAAGCCAGGGGCATGTAAGCTGCTCTTGTTGGTTTAGGGCCATTTATGTCAAACCAGGGGCATGTCAGCTGCCCTATAGTTAGACACACTGAGCCAGTACTCGACCAGGGGTATGTTAGCTGCTCTACAGGTCGAAGATCCCAGTAATCGGCCGGGAGGAGCAGTCATCAAATAATCCCAGTTCCCTAAATTTGCTGGTTATATCTCATTACTTAGGTACCTGGCTAAAACTAGTTGGTAACCAAGACCTTCCCTCAAGCTTGTGCACAAGATTTAGTTCGTTCAGAAATTCCCTGATTGGTTAGCTCCAATCTTCAGTTTTGGCCAATTTTTTTCTAATTCTCTCAGTACCATTTCAGCTTTTATCTGTCTGCTTTGATCCTGCCAAGTGCTGTTGACGAGGCAAAGTGGAAATCTGTTTCAAAAGAATAATGTTTTGAACATGTTCTACAAGAGATCGTTTACCACTTCTGAGGACTCTCGAGCCAAGAAAGCTGAGGTGCCTTACAGATCATGGGTTACCCCACAATGGTTGTGCCCACACAGTGCTCAGACGTTCTCCAGGCTTGGATCAAACAATTAACTGAAAGTGATCGTGACAAGCTGCGGATTTGGGGAATCTCTACAAAGCTTCTGGATAATGCAAAGGTGGTGGTTTCTCGTTATTTTCTGTGTGCAGTTGCCCGATTCTGGAAGCTGAATCATCACGTATTCCGCTTTGGGAGGATCGATCTGACCCCAACCTTGGAGGAGGTCCATAGAATTTGCTATCTACAGAGGTTCCTGGGACCCACCGTGTTCATGCGGCGTGACGGGTATTCCTCAGTCTTGTGCAAGCTAACTGGCCTATCGACCAGTGATTGTGGTCATCAATTCATCTGTACAGACAGTCTTTGTTGAAGGACTAGCTTACTTTGACAAAGTGGCCGGAATGTGCACCTCCCTAGGCGATGATCTATGGTTGAAGGGCTTTGTTGTCCACTTCTTGGGAGAGCTGATTTTCAGCCATGGTCGGATGGTTGTGAATATTGAAGTCGCTGAGATTGCTTTGGCAGTTGTCACTCGACAGATAGATCTGGCTCCAGTCATCCTGGCAGAAACTTATCGGGCACTAGACCGGTCACTGCGGCTCTGCCAGCATTTTTATGGCTATGGAGCCTTTGTACAAGTATGGATGGCTGCACATCTAGGTATAGCAGTCTTACGCCCACAGCGATCAGCCTTGAATCCTATTTTCAAAGTGGCCATGTGCGCATGCTCACCTCTGTTCAAAAGGAGTACAAGCAATTACAAAGCTTGGCAGAGTAGAAGATCATCTGGTGCATTATTCCTTCGGCTTCTTACGACTTTGAGGCAGTTTTTTAACACAACTGACATGCGGCTTATCGTCCTGCGGGGGTTGACTGGTGGAGTGGAATATCACCCAATCTGTGTTATGCGTCAGTTCGGTTACCAACAGGATTCTCTTGTTCATGAGCAAATGCCAGCACGATTCAAAGAATACCCCCTGAGCTCCTACACTGTGACTAGGGAGCTATCTCGCCTGCTTAGCGGCTCCATTCGCTCAAAAGATCTCGCAGCTATAGAAGGGAAGGGTTGCACAGCGAGTTATGAAACCGAAGTCGAAGAGACCTGGCCAATCTGTAGTGCCGTCCCGAGCCAGACACTCTTCGCCAAAACCTCGGGCTCCAAGAGGATCAGAGATGATGTAGATTCTTAACATTCACATCATGTTACTGGTTCTTTGCAAGCTGAAGTACATGTAAACATTCCATTGACTTTGATATTAAAAATTTTTAGAACATTTCTGGCCAGCTTGATTGATTGATCATGGTTGATGTGGAACGAACATCGCCACCTTGACAACATGTGCAAGACTAGTGCCAGATTCTACTTTCTTCTGCCTGTCGGCTTGGCACTGGGGACCACCCAGATAATAGCCGAGTATCTCGTTTTATTGCCCCAATCTGGACGAAGGAAGTCTTCACAACTTCTGTGCCAAAAAAGGTGGCATGATCCTTTTCATTTGAATTTTCCTATCCACGGTTCGTTCCAAGGGGACGGATCCTGGTGTTCCTTTACATTTTGAGATTTTCCTATCCACGGTTCATTCCAATGGGACGGATCCTGGTGTTCTTTTACATTTAAGATTTTCCTATCCATGGTTTGTTCCAATGGGACGGATCCTGGTGTACCTTTTACATTTGAATTTTCCTATCCACAGTTCATTCCAATGGGACGGATCCTGGTGTTCCTTTACATTTCAGATTTTCCTATCCATGGTTCGTTTCAATGGGACGGATCTTGGTGATCCTTTACATTTGAGATTTTCCTATCCACAGTTCGTTCCAAGGAGACGGATCCTGGTGTTCCTTTTACATTTTGAGAATTTCCCATCCATGGTTCGTTCCAATGGGACGGATCCTGGTGTTCTTTTACATTTGAGATTTTCCTATCCACGGTTCATTCCAATGGGACGGATCTTGGTGTTCTTTTACATTTGAGATTTTCCCATCCACGGTTCGTTCCAAGGGGATGGATCTTGGTGTTCCTTTACATTTGAGATTTTCCTATCCACGGTTTGTTCCAATGGGACGGATCCTGGTGTTCTTTTACATTTGAGATTTTCCTATCCACGATTAGTTCCAATGGGACGGATCCTGGTGTTCTTTTACATTTTGAGATTTTCGTATCCACGGTTCGTTCCAATGGGACAGATCCTGGTGTTCTTTTACATTTAATATTTTCCTATCCACGGTTTGTTCCAATGGGATGGATCCTTGTGTACCTTTTACATTTGAATTTTCCTATCCACGGTTCGTTCCAATGGGATGGATCCTGGTGTTCCTTTACATTTGAGATTTTTCCCATCCACGGTTCGTTCCAATGGGACGGATCCTGGTGTTCTTTTACATTTGAGATTTTCTTATCCACGATTCATTCCAATGGGACGGATCCTGGTGTTCTTTTACATTTTGAGATTTTTCTATCCACGGTTCGTTCCAATGGTACGGATCCTGGTGTTCCTTTACATTTGAGATTTTCCCATCCACGGTTCGTTCCAATGGTATGGATCCTGGTGTTCCTTTACATTTGAGATTTTTCCATCCACGGTTCGTTCCAATGGAACGAATCCTGGTGTTCCTTTTACATTTGAGATTTTCCTATCCACGGTTCGTTCCAATGAGACGGATCCTGGTGTTCCTTTTACATTTGAAATTTTCCTATCCACGGTTCGTTCCCATGGAACAGATCCTAGTGTTCCTTTTACATTTGAATTTTCCCATCCACTGTTCGTTCTATTCGGATGAATCTTGGTGTCCTCCTTTTCACCTTTGATTTACCTCCCTGTGGGCTGGTAGTCTGAACTACCCGGCTGACTTTCATGACCAGTCACTTCCCGGTCGGCAAGCACAGTGAGTCTTGTCCGGTGCTTTTCTCGACAAGTGTGATAACCAGTCATGTCTTTTAGGAGCTGATTGGTCGTCAACTTGTCAGTGTTTGGTTGTCTGTGTTGTCTTCTCTGATATTTGGCTACGGCTATGGCGACGGGACCTCTGGTGCATTCACTGACTAGTGGCTAGTTGTCGGTGGCTAACTCTTACTTTTACTTATGGCTACAAGTGGGGTGTCTTTGTCAACCCTGAACACCGGTCTCTATTCTACTCGTCCTCCGACCTTGCTTAAGGAGTTGCATCTGTAGACACCCTAATTTCCCAATTTTGTAGGATGGAGATGTGGTGGCTGAGCTCTAACCCTAATTGAAGCCCATTAGGCCCATGGAGGCCCATATAGGCCCATTAAACCCTATTTGAGCCCACTTGGGCCCACAAGTCCTATTTAGGCCCATTTAACCTATTTGGGCCCATTTAATTCATTTGGGCCCATTGAAGCCCACATAGGCCCATGGAAGCCCACAAGGCCCACATAGGCCCATTAAGCCCAATTGAGTCCACCTTGGCCCCAAAGCCCATAAAGGCCCCCATAAACAACTTAACCCATTTTTTCTTCCAACCCAACACATTATTTCTCCTTCTTCATTTACTAACGTTTTTCTACCAAAAAACATACAAATTTCACTCCCATCTTCTTCTCACTGAACCCATCTCCTCCTCTGAATTCACCTTTCAAATTCATTTTTTCTTCCTTGATTTCATCAACATCCCACGAGCCTGCTTCAATCAGCAGCCCATCTTCTTCATCCGATCAGACCAGTAGCCACCAAAGCACCTCCAACTACTGGATCAGCCGTCGGTGAAGCCTAGATCACCGTTCATCCCTGTCGGCGACCAAAGGGACAGCAGGGAGACAACCGTTTAGTAGTCTGTTAGGTTTGTTAAGGGGAGTGTTAGCTTAGTTAGTGAGTTTGGTAGGTGGTTAGTCATTCTGTTACGCGGGTGGCAGTTTGTTATGGGTTGGGTCATTGGGTTTCCTCACCTATATAAGGAAGGGTAGAGGTAGAGTTTGAAAATTTTTTGGTGAGAGAGAGAGAGAACTCAGAGTGCTAGAGAATTCCAGAGAGAAAGGAAGGCTCGCAGGAAGGAGAGGAGGAGAATTCAGACACTCCAGTGAGCTGTGAAGGTCACGTCGTCGGGCCAGGTACGCTCTCCTCAGACATCTTTTAGTTTCGACTATAGCTTCCTAGAGTCCCCTCTCTCTTTCTGGATTGTTTTCGAGCAATTCAGAGGTCTAAATTGCTCCCTGGAGCTCGCCGTCGCCGTTCTCCGACGATGTAGGTGGGGGGAACGATCCAGGGCACAGCCCTGGCCCCCGAGCTTCCTCTCCTCCTCCTCTGGTCATCCTGGAGCTTGCATTTTTACCCTGAATTTCAACTGAATTGTTTTAAATGCATGTTCAGGTGGTAAAATTGCATTTTAACCCCTAGGAAACTTCATTTTGACTAGGATTGCACATATTTGCACATTTGACCCCAGATTTCTTCATAATTGCATAGAATGTGTTTTCCTATGTATTTTTGATGATTTGGGCTTTGGAATTTCAGTTTTAAACAGAATTTGGGCATTTTGCACAAAAAACCCTAGGATTTTCCTATTTACACTCACACTTGCATTTTGCATATCTTTTCACATCTTTCTGCACAAGTTTTCTTGTCTTTTCGACTTGGCTTTGCGCACGCCTTCCTAGCTTGTTTCTAGCTTGGTTTTCTCCTCGTTTCCCGCATTTCTCCCGATTTTCCTGTCTTTGACTTGATTTGGTTTTCGATCGCCCAAGGGCGTACATTAAAAGGCTTGACAAAGCCGTTATTTTCCCCTTTTTGATTTCTTGGATTTATCCCAATTTTTGCTAATTTGCGAGACGCTTTCTGAGAATTTCTCAATTTTCACGATTTCCCTCATCACCCAAGGGCATACAGTAAAGCGGCATTCTCAATGCCTACATTTGACCCTCGGATTAACTTTTCCCTTTGTTTCATTTCTTTACTTTGATTTGACATGTTTTCAGTCATATTTAGCTTGGGCATATAGAATAAGCAAGCATACATCCATAGACCATTGACAATAGGGAAACCTAGGAAGATAGAGTTTTCTCGGGCGCATGGGGGTGCCTAACCCCTTCCCCATGCGTAACCAGAATCCTTACCATTTCTCTGGCCCGCATTCATTTGTGCATTGTCCATTAGGCACGGAGCACACACATACATTCTGCATCTTGTTTGCTTCCCAGTTTTTCTGTTGTTTTTGATTTTGCTCGTCTTTCCATTAAAAGACTAAGTGGCGACTCCTTTCCTTATCCTTTTTATCTTCCCTTGGTGTTTCCGGATCTAGTCTCTTTGTCCAGATTCACCATTTTCGCCGTGACCATATCGAGTCTCCTCGTGTGTTTCCACGCACCCGGTAGCAGGAGAGCCGCGCAAGGGTTCCACCGGCATGGTCATAGTTAGACCCTAGTTGGAGCCACATAATGACACACCACAGGTCTTGGGTAGAAGTAGGCTTTTTTTAAATTTTATTTCAATTATTTGCCTATTAATTTATTTTCCTACAATTTTTTTTGATTTATTGCTAGGTAGACTTAATGCTTGTTTGTGGCACGTGTGTGCAATTCTTTTTCAAAAAATCATTTTTAAAACATTTCCAGATCACAAGATTATCCATGAAATAAGCACATAATTACAAACACTTAACCATCAGAAGAAAGCAAATCAAACACTGTTAAATAGAATTTGATCTAGACCCAAAGCATGGGACCAACCTGCGGTAGCAAAATGCGGGAGAAACCCACGGTAGTCACATGCGACTAGCCAAAACAGAACAAACATCAGATAAACGTAGTAAACCCAAAACAATTGCTTGATTCGGGAACCATCAGCAATCTCACCACAAGTAACCATAAATTTTGCAAAATATATTAAAATGTAGACCTCGAAGTGCTCTACCATTTATGACAAAAATCACAAGAAACCGATATACATAGCTGGAGATATAAAAATCTGAAGCTAGGAAGCTCAAACAGATGAACGAAAACAATGTCGTCGAAAAACTACTGTAAATTTCTCAAACAAAATTCTCTAAATTCACGAAAGCTCTACCAAGCAATGAAAATATACAAACAACACATTTTTTATCATTTAATGCATAAGCAAGTGAAGGAAAGACAAGGTAGGATGCATACTTGCACTGGAGTTGCATTCTTTTCTCGGTTGCAAACCTTCCCTACTTCCTCCTCTCCGGTGTTCCTCTCACTCTTCACTAGTTCTCTTCTTCCTCCCTCTGGTTTTTCACCACTCATCCTTTGCCCGATGCTAGTCTGTTCTTTTAATAAGCGTCCCTGCCTGACATCCTCCGTAAAACTTGGCCACATGCATGTGTGAAGGATTCCACGGGTTACAAGCGACAAGAGAAAATCGCGAGTGTAATCTTTAGCACTATATTGTTTGGGCATTTTGTTCCTTCCCTAGGTCCCACACATTTAAGGGTCGCAACACGCCAAAATACCGATACAACATAGAGAACCATGGAGAAACCACAGGCATAATAATTTAAAGAGGATGACAACTTCAAATCCATTTATGATTACGCAATAAATATATTTACAATTACAAGTGATCAAATTCTAGTCCACCCAACCTAGAATCCTGTATGAATATCAAAATACAATCAATTACGGACTAATTCCCAAAATAGAGACTCACGACATTCGTTAATCTAATAGATAAAATGCGTTCACAAAATGCACTAATGATACGCACAAGCAATACACAGTTGTACTACATAGACCACAAGTGTTATATGCTGGACCCTCACAGACCATAGGTGTTAAACGTGTGCTTTCATGTGTCTAACATAAGACGCACCATACTCTATGTATGACACCAAGAAAGCTAGAAATCCATAATTCAGGCACATAGATGCTGCCTAGAATGTGTCTAACATTGAACGCTAGAGCCACCAGCACCCAACACATCTGAATTTCAGGTTAAATCTTTGGCCCAAAATGCTGCTTAAAAATCATGGTGATTACAGCAAGCTTCACAAGTCTCTTTATGACTTGAAGCAGTCGCCATGAGCTTGGTTCCCTAAGCTCTGCTCCTTTTTGATCAACTATGGTTTCATCTCTTTAGCCTCAAATACCTCTCTCTTTGTCTATGCTCATGGTGAATGTCTTCTATTCTTGCTCGTCTATGTGGATGGCATCATTTTCATTGGTAGTTCTCCTCAAGAGATCTCTCTTGTTCTTCGACGATTAGGTCAGGCTTTTGCACTAAAAGATCTGGACCCTTAGCATCATTTCTTGTCCATTGAGATGGTTCCAACAAAATCAAGGATGTTGCTCTCTCAAAGAAAATATATCCTTGTTCTTCTTACTCGTACACATATGTTGGGTGCAAAACCCATACATACACCCATGACTACTTTTTCAAAACTATCTAAGGAAGGTGTCTCACTTTCTGACCCGTCTCTCTACCGACATGTGGTTGGTGCTCTTAAGTATATTAGTTTCACCAGATTAGACCTCTCCATCTCTATTATTAAGGTGTGATAGTTTATGAGCAATCTAATTGAAGCTCATTGGATGGCCATCAAACGTATTCTACATTATCTCAAACACGCTCACACATTTGAGTTAGTACTCAGGAGGACTCCAAGCACCTCATTAAATATTTTTACTAATGTATACTGGGTTGGGTGGATGATCGCGGCTCCTCCGATGGCTTTGCCATATTCTACAGTTCCAATTTCATCACGTGGGCATCTCATAAGCAGAAGACTGTGGCTTACTCCTCCAATGAATTTGAGTATCGTGCCTTGGCCGACGCAACCGTTGAAGTCTTGTGGTTACAATCCCTACTGCATGAGCTTCATGTGTCATCTACTGCTTCTACTTTGTGGCGTGATAATCTTAGTGCAACATTCCTCTCCTCCAATGTGGTGCTTCATGCATGTACGAAACACATTAAAGTCGATCATCACTTTGTTCAGGAATTAGTTGCTTGGCGTCAACTTCATGTATGCTTTCTTCCATCCAAAGAACAACTTGCGGACATATTCACTAAAACTCTACCACAGTCAAGTTTTCTCCACATTCGTGACTAGTTGTTGGTTTGAAATCGAAACCATACAACTTGAGGGGGGCATATTGATATAATATGTATATACGTATTTCTGATAGAGAATCTTATCATGCATGATGTAGAATGTTCTAGAGTGACAGCTGTGTAAATAACCTCTGGTATATAAATGTGTGGGTTCTTTTCCTTCTACATGTTGTAGAGAGAAATAACAACTTCTCAGTTTTATTCTTAATAATCAGTGATAGTAGCAACAAAACAAGTAAAACCATTCCACAAAATAAAGACAACAAAAAAGGCCTAGGCTATGGTGCTAGGTAGGTGAAAACTTGGTTTGCACTTGTGACCTCTCTCGAGTTCAGTTAGGTGAAAACTCATATCTTTGACCAGATCCAGCCTAAAATACAATGCCTCTTGGGCTCAAAACCAAAATCATAAAAACTGGCTGGTAATTAGTTAAAACACAATTCTTGTTTTATTCTAAGATTTTTTGACCATTCATAAGTCCAATCCTAGACAAACCATATTCCTTTTATTTCTCAAAATCCCATTCTTTTCTTATTCACTTCCACTATTCTTAACTGATGTTACCTTGATCAGGGGTAACCAGGCACAGAAGCAGTAGGCAAGGACATCATTTCCCCTACCTCCCTGCACTGCCGCTGTGAAATTCCCTATGTGGGATGCGTCTTTGTCTAACGCCCCATCGGTGACCCGAACAACTAGCTTCAATAACCTAGGCTCAGCCTACACTATCACGAGCTCAATGACCCAAACAACTAGGTACAATGACTCAGGCTCAGCCTACAGCATCTTAAGCTCGACAACCACAGTCGTATCTGGCAACTAGTTTCATTGGAGCCTCATACTCCTACCACGTTGTCGACACCAACCCTCGTGATTCCCTAACACATTATTAGTGTTTCATTTCAAAACTCTTTAAGTTTTCCTTTTTTCAAAATCATTTCCATTTCCATTCTTTTTGGTTGCAGGGATTTGTTTCCATGCAATACTTGACCCTCCACTAGGGTCCCAACTCAATTCCTGAAAAAACCTTGTGTTTTAAAATCACAGTTGGGTCTCATGCCAAAAACCACACTTAATCAACTATTTTATTCATTTATAGGGTCTAAAACCCAAAACCATGCCCAAATCCGCTTATTTGGGTTCCACATTCCTCCATGTCATTTACATGGGGAAAACATCATTAACACATGCTTATTGTCCATTTAAAACCCCTTTCCTTTCATTTTATAATCTCATTTATATATATCGGGGCCAGGGCAAAATCGATAGACCAAATTTCAGGTTCGGTATACTGAAAATCCCTGATTCAATCGACCAGATGATTTCAGCCTACCGAAACCAGGTATCCTGGCTTAATCTGTCAGGATTTTGACATACCGAATTCAATTTCGCATATCGAATTTCCCACAACAGGGCATTCCCCTATTTTGGTCGACGAAATCGCCAGACCCCCAAACACACATCACAAATTATCAATAAATCATGGGGTGTAGACCCTTGAGTCTACTTCAAAACCCCACAAACCATTCATGATTTCATCAACCACACAATCCACACGAAAATCACAATGGGGTGAAGCTCAAAAATGGCTACTATAGCCTTCATCCCAAAATCTTGCATATTCCTACAAATTTCAATCCTAACCACATGATATCTAGGTTTTCATGCATTTCAACTCATTCTCATCAATTTCACTATTTTTCTATGATTTTACATGCATTTTTCATCATTTTCATGCATTTAACTTATTAGAAAGAAAGAAGAGAATGGAGGAGAAGGAGGGGTCGCGTACCTCTCCGACGAGCCTCCCCGCACACTAGCGACTCTCCCTGCACTTTGGTGCAGCCCTAGCGAAACTTCCTCCTTCGGTGGTCCACACTGACAGCCACCACCTCCTCCACGCACATTGTTCCTCCTCTCCATCTTCCTTCTCGCGTCACAATCCTCCCTCTTCCACTTGCCTCTGCCTCTCTTATCTCCTCCTCCTCCTACATCACGTCGGCCGCCCATCAGGTCGGAGAAGACGGGAAGGCACGGGCCAATGTCGTTGGTGGCACGAGCTGGTGGAGGAAGAAGAGGAAGAAGATGGGGTGAGGTGAGCTCGTGTGTGAGAAAAGGAGAAAAGAAAGAAAGAAAAGAGGAAAGAACAGCCACGTAGATCGAGGCGACTGTGCATTCTCAAATTGGACTCCACATTGGTCCCAAATCACAAGTAGGTACACAGAAAGCCAACCACAAGCTCACACATCCAAGAAACAACAGATTATCCATTAATAAACCATTTATATAATATTACAATTAATTCCATGGTTTATAATTAAAAATGGATAATCAAGCCCAGATGTCACATCCTACTCCCTTAAAAGAATTTCGTCCTCGAAATTTAGCTCTAATAAAATAAGTAGGGGTACTGTCTCATGATGTCCACCTCGCGTTCCTAGGTAGCTTCCTCTGTACCATGGTGTTGCCACTGCACTAACACCAATGGAATCACTTTCTTCCTGAGGACTTGCTCTTTTCTGTCCAGTATTTGAACTGCATTTTCAACCATAGACAGGTCCTCCCGTAGCTCCTCTGGCTGCACTGGTATTACCTGGGATGCATCGGCCAAACACTTCCTCAACATCGGTACATGGAAGGTGTTGTGCACACCCGCCAACGCTAGAGGCAGATTTAGTCTGTATGTCACCTTACTAACCCTCTTGGTAATCTAGTACGGTCTGATATATCTTGGGCTCAACTTGCCTCTTTTACCAAACCGCATCATACCCTTGGTTGGTGACACCATCAAGAATACGAAGTCTCCTACCTCGAATTCCAGAGGTCTCCTCCTCCTATCAGCATAGCTCTTCTGCCGGCTCTGGGCAGACAACAACCTCTTCCTAATCAAATCCACCTTGCCCTCGTACTACTGTACGATCTTGGGCCTAACTCACTATCTCTCACCCACCTCATTCCAGCAAGTGGGTGTCCTACAGGGTCTGCCATACAATGCCTCATATGGTGCCATACCAATACTTACGTGGTAACTGTTATTATATGCAAACTCAATCAGAGGTAAGTGACCTTCCCAACTACCACCAAAGTCCAAGGCACAGGCCCTCAACATGTCCTCTAGTGTTTGGATGGTCCTCTCTGTCTGGCCATCCGTCTGGGGGTGGAAAGTAGTGCTAAAATTCAGCACCGTGCCAATAGCCTCCTACAGAGCTCCCCAGAATCTCGATGTAAACCTCGTGTCTCTGTCAGACACAATAGACATTGGGACACCATGCAATCTCACAATCTTAGCCACATACAACTCTGGTAGTTTTGCCAAAGGAAGATTCACTCGCATTGGCAAGAAATGTGCAGATTTTGTAAGGTGATCCACTATCACCCAAACTGTATCATTCTTTCTTCGGGTTCATAGCAAACCCGTCACAAAGTCCATCGACACATTTTCCCATTTCCACACTGGAATGTCCATAGGTTGCAAAGTCCTTCCGGGCTTCTGGTGCCCTATTTTGACCATCTGGCAGGTTGCACACTTCGCTACATACTTAGCAATCTCTCTCTTCATCCCAGGCCACTAAGAATTCCTTTTCAGGTCTTTATACATCTTGGTGCTTCCTGGATGGATAGTGTATCTGGAGTGGTGAGCTTCATCCCATAGACTGTTCCTGATTTCCTCTATTTGAGGCACATTTAATCTCAGATCGTACCTCAGCCCACCATCTATCCCAACTGAAAAATGAGAAGCATTACCAGCTTCTAGCTTCCTCCAGATATCTGACACAAAAGAATCATATTGCTGAGCTGTGATAATCGCCTCTATCATATTTGGGCGAACAGACAAATTAGCAAACACTACTCTGGCAGGTCCCTGAGATTGTCTTCGTGGCCTACACTCCACTCATCCCTCTAACAATTTCCATTCATGGATCATCAGACTAGCCATGACATGAGTGCGCCTGCTCAGAGCGTCTGCAACCACATTTTCCTTCCCTGGGTGGTACGACAAACTGAAATCATAGTCCTTAATGTACTCCACCCAGCACTTCTGTCTCAGGTTCAAATCCTTCTGAGTAAAGATGTACTTTAGACTCTTATGATCTGTGTACACCTCAAACTGTTCGCCATATAAATAATGCCTCCAAATCATCAAAGCGAACACAATAGCTACCATCTCTAAATCATGGGTGAGATAATTCTTCTCATGACTTTTCAACTAGCGCGAAGCATACACCACCACCTTACAATGCTGCATCAGCACACACCCCAAACCAGTTCCATAGGCATCATTGTAGACCGTGAAACCGCCACTTCCGGAGGGTAAAGTCAAAACTAGGGCTGATACCAGACGAACCTTCAATTCATTGAAGCTCTCCTCGCACTACCAATCCTAGGCAAAGTGCACTTCCTTTCTAATTAGTCTGGTCAATGGTGTAGCAATCTTGGAGAAATCTTGGATGAATCTCCTATAATATCCTGCCAGACCGAGAAAACTTCTAATCTCAGTTACTGTCTTCAGTCTGGCCCAACTGCTCACAGCTTCACTTTGGCTGGATTCACCTTGATGCCTTCTCCTGAAATAATGTGACCAAGGAAAGACACCTCTTCGAGCCAAAACTCGCACTTGGAGAACTTGGCATAAAGTTGATGCTGCCTCAGCGTCTCCAGTACGATCCTCAAATGTCTCCGGTGAGTCTGAACATCCGGAGAATTCACCAGAACATCATCCACAAAGATGACAACAAACTGATCCAAATAGGGCCTGAACACCCTATTCATTAGGTCCATAAAAGCAACCGGAGCGTTCGTCAACCCGAATGGTATAACCAAAAACTCATAATGTCCATAACGGGTGCGAAAGGCTGTCTTCTGCACATCTGACTCACTGATTCTCAACTGATGGTATCCAGATCTCAAATGTATCTTGGAAAACACCGATGCTCCCTACAACTAGTTGAACAAATCGTTGATCCTGGGCAGTGGATACTTGTTCTTCACAGTGATCTGGTTCAACATCCGGTAGTCTATACAGAGCCGAAGTGAACCATCCTTCTTCTTAACAAATAGAACCGGTGCTCCCTAAGGTGAAACACTGGGACAAATGCATCCCTTATCCATCAGTACCTGCAGCTGATTCCGGAGCTCCCTTAACTCCGCAGGTGCCATCCTGTATGGAGCCTTGGAAATAGGACCTGATCCTAGCACCAGATCAATGACAAACTCCACTTCTCGGTGTGGTGACATTCTAGGCAATTCCTTTGGAAAAACATCGGGATATTCCTGCACCACCGGTAAGTCCTGAATCTTGACCATAGGCGAAGTAGAAACTGTCACACGGGCCAAATAACTGACACTGCCTCTTGCCAGGTGATGATAGGCCTTGAGAGCAAAAATCACATTTCTGGGCTCACCCGGTTTGGTGCCTTGTACAATACACCAGCCTTGGCCTGGACACTTTGCCAAAACTCTCCTCTTTGCACAATCTATCACGGCTGAATGCTGTGCCAGCCAATCCATTCTCAGAATAACATCATAATCCTGCATATCCATCAGGATCAAACTGACCTGAAAATTCTTATCCCCTAGTTGAATATCAACCGGTCTCAAATATCTCTACTCTAAGCTGTGTTCTCTCAATGGGGTGACTACATCTAGGTGGAATGCCAACCTGACTGGCCTAGTCCCGATCTCAAAGGCAAATGACTCGGAGACAAAAGAAAATGAACTCCCAGAGTCGAACAAGACTCGGGCCATCCGATCAGCCACAAGAAAAGATCCTATAATCAACACACCATAACCATAATTATAACAAGAAATAGTGTTAATTACACATAGGATCTATCATTACAGGATAAGACTTAACTAATACAACCGCGTTAGTTCTCACCTTCTACCACATCTCCAGACGGACCAGCATCAAGGGCAGCAATGGAGAATACTCTCTCCTTAGTAGGCTGACGTGGCACATCTCCTGCTGGCTTCGGTTGACTGGGATAGTCCTTCTGGTAATGTCTGGACTTCCCACAGTTGTAGCACACTACACTTTCTAAGTTCCTCTACTAGTGCCAACACTACGCTGCTACATGCCCCTTCTTGCCATAGGCATGGCACAGTCCCACCTGTGGGCCGCTGCTAGACCCTGTGTGGCTGAAACCCATACTCTCTTCTCTACCAGCTGTAGGTCGTTGCTTCCGCTTCTTCCCAGAGCTGTCGGAACTCCCAAAACTTGGCGCTCCAGTCACTGACGGTCGAGAAACAGAGGGTCAAGAGATAGAAGGTCATGAGACAAACTTTCTCCCCTTGTCCTTCTTAGGATACTCTTCCTAGAACAGCCTATGATCATCCTCATAGCGGCTTGCAAGCTCAACAGCATCCGTTAAGGTCTGGCATCTGAAGCGAATAACTCTGGATCTCAGCACAAGGTTTAGCCCTTCCACGAAGCTCTTGGCTCTGTTCTTCTCAGAAATTACAACCTGAGAGAACTACTCTAGCTGAAGGATGGACGACTCATACACAGCCACAGTCTGGCTCCCTTACTTCAGATTCCTGAATTCTCTGTCCATCTTATCCCTCTTATGCTTAGGGAAAGACCTCTCATAGAATACCTCTCGGAATTCTTCCCAAAAGAACATCAGCAGGTCCGCATTTGGAAATTTGGTGCGGCGCACTGTCCTTTACCACTGATCCGTAGCACCTTTGAGTTGAAATGCTGCGATCTGGATACCCACTTCTCCGTTGGACACTCGATCCCCTCTAGGATCTTCTCCACCTCCAGGATCCAAGCCTCACATTCCTCTGGTGTGCTGCAACCATCAAAAGTCGGCGCTCCAAGCTGGCAGAACTGCTTGATCCATAGGTCTCCCTTCGCCTCATCCCGACTGTTGCTACCGAAGGACTGGGCGAAATCCTACATCATCTCGCCAAACTCTCATCTCATACCCCTACATGCACTACCCTCTTGCGTCTCGGAGTCGGGTACTAGGGGCTTTCCACGACTACGGCCTCTGCGAGACATCTTCCTGCCAGCACAACAAAACACAACAACCAAAAATTTAGGTGCACGACTCTCTATTGTGCAGTCCTTGGAAGCCACTAGACCGGACATCACTAAGTCGGTGCACTTGGTGTAACCTTAGCTCTGATAGCACTCTGTAACGCCCCAAACCCAGGCACGTTACCTAAATCATAGTATCATAAGCAAAATTACACTAATTAGAGTATAATTAAATAACTATAACTAAGGCTCACCTCTAGGAAACAATGTGCGGCTAGAAGCTCTGACTTCGGCACCGAAACTCGACTACACTCAATCTGCACCTGAAAACCAAACAAGCACACGTGAGTGACATCTAAGTCACCCAGTACGCGCCCTAAACACATAAAACAGCGAAAAGCCAAAAACTCAACTTTAAATTTATAAAACTTAGTTTTCTTTGAAGATCCAGTTTAAAACATCCATGTCCATTCTTTTGAAATCATTTGGGAATCTATTCCCAGGGTTATACTCTTTTCAAAACTCACTTTTTCTTTTTCTTTTAAAATTTCTGGAAATCATTTCCAAAACCGTGTTCCTTTTCAAAGCTCATCTTTCTTCTTTATTGCTTGGGATTTCTTCCCAAGACTAAAACCACTTTCAAAACTCCTATCTCTGACCAGATCTAGCCTAAAACACAATGCCTCTTGGGCTCAAAACCAAAATCATAAAAATTAGCTAGTAACTGGTTAAAACACAATTCTTGTTTTATTCTAGGATTTTAGGACCATTCATAAGTCCAATCCTAGACAAACCATATTCCTTTTATTTCTCAAAATCCCATTCTTTTCTTATTCATTTCCACTTTTCTTTACTTATGTTACCTTGATCAGGGGTAACCAGGCACACAAGCAGTAGGCAAGGACATCATTTCCCCTACCTCCCTGCACTGCTGCTGTGAAATTCCCTATACGGGATGCCACCGCCCCAGCCAACAGGCCTCAATTTCTTTCATATATGCATGGGGATACGTCTTTGTCTAATGCCCCATCGGTGACCCGAACAACTAGGTTCAATAACCTAGGCTCAGCCTACACCGAACGCGCTCGGTGACCCGAACAACTAGGTACAATGACCCAGGCTCAGCCTACACCGTCTCAAGCTCGGCAACCACAGTCGTATCTAGCAACTGGTTTCATTGGAGCCCCATACTCCTACCACGTTGTCGACACCAATCCCCATGGTTCCCTAACCCATTATTAGTGATTCATTTCAAAACTCTTTTAGTTTTCCTTTTTTTCAAAATTGTTTTCATTTCCATTTTTTTTGGTTGCAGGGATCTGTTTCCATGCAATACTTGACCCTCCACTGGGGTCCCAACTCAATTCATGAAAAGACCATGTGTTTTAAAATCACAATTTGGTCTCATGCCCAAAACCACACACAATCAACCATTTTATTCATTTATTGGGTCTAAAACCCAAAACATGCCCAAATCAACTTATTTGGGTTCCACATTCCTCCATGTCATTTACATGGGGAGAACATCATTAATACATGCTTATTGTCCATTTAAAACCCCTTTCTTTTCATTTTATAATCTCATTTATATATATCGGGGCTAGGGCAAAATTGACAAACCAAATTTCAGGTTCGGTATACCTAAAATCCTAGGTTCGGTATACCTAAAATCCTAGGTTCGGTATACCTAAAATCCTTGGTTCGGTATACCGAACATTTTCGGTATACTGAAAATCCCTAATTCTGTCGACCGGATGATTTCAGCTTACTGAAACTAGGTATCCTGGCTTAATCTATTAGAAATTCGGCATACCGAATTCAATTCGGCATACCGAATTCAATTCGGCATATCAAATTTCCCACAACAGGGCATTCCCCTGTTTCGGTCAACGAAATCGTCGGACCCCCCAAACACACATCACAAATTATCAATAAATCATGGGATGTAGACCCTTGAGTCTACATCAAAACCCCATAAACCATTCATGATTTCATCAACCACACAATCCACACGAAAATCACAAAGGGATGAAGCTCAAAAACGGCTACTATAGCCTTCATCCCAAAATCTTGCATATTCCTACAAATTTCAATCCTAACCACATGATATCTAGGTTTTCATGCTTTTCAACTCATTCTCATCAATTCCACTATTTTTCTATGATTTTACATGTATTTTTCATCATTTTCATGCATTTAACATATTAAAAGGAAAGAAGAGAATGGAGGAGAAGGAGGGGTCACGTACCTCTTTGGCGAGCCTCCCCGCACATCGGCGACTCTCCTTGCACTCCGGCGCAGCCCCGGCGAAGCTTCCTCCTCCAGTGGTCCACACCGACAGCCACCACCTCCTCCACACACGTTGCTCCTCCTCTCCTTCTTCCTTCTCGCATCACAGCCCTCCCTCTTCCACTCACCTCTGCCTCTCTTATCTCCTCCTCCTCCCGTATCACGCTGATCGCCCATCATGTCGGAGAAGACGGGAAGGCACGAGCCAACGTCGTTGGTGGCATAGGCTGGTGAAGGAAGAAGAGGAAGAAGACGGGGTGAGGTGAGCTCGTGAGTGAGAAAAGGAGAAAAGAAAGAAAGAAAAGAGGAAAGAATGGGCACGCAGACCGAGACAACTGTGCATCCTCAAATTGGACTCCACATTGGTCCCAAATCACAAGTAGGTGCACAGAAAGCCAATCACAAGCTCACACATCAAAGAAACAACCATTGATACAATATTACAATTAATTCCATGGTTTACAATTAAAAATGGATAATCAGGCCCAGATGTCACAACCTATGTGTGATTGGGTCCACCTAATCACAACTAAATATTGCAAAAATTAAACCTTCTTCACTATAGACACCAACTCTCCTTTCTAGCGAGGGATATTGTAATTACTGGTCTCATGGGCAAATTCACATCCCAGTTCGTTAGCTACCTATAACTCTCGTTTAATGTTTGCATATAATATGTTTCATACCAATCAAAATAGCATATATTTTCCTCTAATTCTTCCATTTGTCCATACCATTGACTTCTTATATTTGCTCTTTCGTCTTGATCAAAGTTTTGAAAAAACCATTCTTTCTTGGTTTTATTTTCTTCTGAGTTAAAGTCTTTTCGTAGTAATTCTTTATCTATTTTAATTTTTCTCTTATTGTCAATACTTAGCATATTGACAGAAAAGTCTACTTCAAAGGGTTCATAATTTTATCTATATGTTGCAAAGGTTAATCCTGTTGGCCTATAATTTGAGTTTGTAAATTTCTGATTATCATCAACTAAAGACAATGTCAATAAACATCCTTTTCCATATTCTCTTGAAATTCTTCTCTCTCTCTCTCTCTCTATATATATATATAGTGACCATGCCCGCCAGGGAGATTTGGCGTGGAGTCGCACCAATGAAAAAACGGAGTCGCCACCTAGTCTTTTAAGGGAAAGACGAGGAAAACCACAAACAAACCACAAAAAGGATGAATGCATGTGATGCAAATGAAAAGACTACATGTCTACAAACCAGAGAATGGGTAAGGATTCCTGTTACACACGGGGAAAGTATTAGGCACCCCCATGCCCCAGAGAAACTTGGTCTTTCTAGTCCGATTTGCTTGCTAAAGGTTGAATGAATGCTTGTTGAGCCTAGATTATGCTCTAATCATACCAATATGAATGCCTAGCCATGACTAGATGGATGTGCAAGATGTATGCAAAAATTGCAAAGAAACCTACACGAGATGACGGAATAACGAAACATGAAACTACAAAGAAAATAGCAAGAAATGACGATGTTTTTGGCGAGAATGGCTCAGGAAATCATATCAACCTCAAGAGAATCAAAAATGTGATCAACCCAAATCATCAGAATCATAGAAAACGTCATGGAAATAAAAATGAAAAAATTGCAAAGAAGTCCATGCAAAACAGCCAATTGGTGACATGTAAAGAAAATCATATAAAATAATAGTTTTTTTGGAAAGAACAACCTAAGAAACCATACTGATATCAAAAGGGTCTACAATGGGGTCAACCCAAGTCGTCAGAATCAGGGAAAATGTCATGAAAATCGATAAAGGGAAAATAATCCGCAATTGGGCCAATGTGGGCCTTTAGGTCAATTAATGTATGCCCTCAGGCAAGGAAATCCAAATCAAATCGCAAAAATTCAAAAAATGTGGAATAAAGGGAATCAAATCAAATGTCAAGTGAAAGAATTTGAAACAAATTGGAGAAAAATCCACGAAAAATCACATGGGATGTAGGCTTACGTAAAATAGATGAAATGATATGCAAGTGTAATGAAAACTATGCAAAATGCATGAAAGTGTACCTAAATATGTATAGGATGCTGAGGAATGATTTAGACATGACTTAGTGCAAAAACTAACATGCATGTGCATGAATTGATGGCATAGGGGCAATTTGGTAATTTCACGAGGCCAAATGTAATAAATGTGCACATGTGCATGACGCGTGGTCTGATGTATGTAAAAATGTATATAAAACGCCAGGAAAATGTTATTTACAAGAAAACATGATGGAAACAAGACTTTAAATACAAGAAAATGATGTAAACGCGAGAAATGGCAATTTCAGGGACTAAAGTGTAAAATTTACGAAAAAGGGTAAATCATGATTAAAGTATATCTAGTGACTTTTATCTTAGTGTTCAATTCATGAATTAAAGGAAAATGTGGCATCAAAATGTGAGATGTGTGTAGATTGTATCTTAGTAATTTCCTGAGAGTTTAGGGTTTAATATGCAAAATTCACACATAATGTGCTAATGTGACCAAAATGTGAAATTGGAAATCACTTTACATTGCAAGCATTTTTTTTAGATGAAAACTACATTCAAGTGCAAAATTACAAATAATCATGTGATCAAAAGTGAAAATGTCAAAAATGTGTATTAAAACAATTAAAATCCTAATTAATGACTTTAAAACTAGACTAAGGGCCTAGATGCAAATTTCCTACATAGCAACTGTATTTTATGAATTCAGGGGTTCACATGCAAAATTTCTAAGGCTTAAATGTGATGAAAATTAGGTTTTTATGATTTTCAGTGTGATTACAAAGTTTTTTAAGGCTTTGAATGCAAATTTCACATAGAAAGTTTATTTTAAAAGGCTCTACGGGCTTCATGCAAATTCTTAGGACTTATTTGCAAAGAAAACATGATTCCAAGGGCTTAAGTGTGAAGAAATACACATTAATGCACTAGTTATGAAGAAAATAAAACATGTAGGGGATCATATGCATTTTTTACAGAAATAACAAAAGAAATAAAACTTATTTAAAACTACAGGGGTTAAACACAAAAACACAAGACCTAAAAGTAACAATTTAAGAACCTAACTATAAAAAAACCTAAAACTAAAGGACCTAAACTAAACCTATTTTCTTTGAAGTTCGCTGGCATTCCAGCCTCCAGCGAGGGCTCCGGTGAATCGCTGGCAGCGGCATGGTAGCAGAGGGGCTTCAGCGATGGTCAGGGAAGCTGAGGATGACGACGACGAGGCTCTCCAGCGTGTTGGACAAGGTTGGGGCAGCCTATGCTCCCCCTATCTCTGGCTTCGGTGAGGGGTCAATCGACACTGAGGAAGACGACGAGGAGATGGTTGGTGGTGGTGTGGCTGCTGGGTCAACGTGGCGAGGACCGAAGGAGCTCCAGGGCGACACAGGGAAGCTTCCAGAGGTGTCGGTGAGGACCAGGGTGGCCTGAGGTGTTCCCCCTGCCTCTCATGCCGGTGGCAAAAGTTGCAGCGGCGGGGACGACGTTCCAGAGGCTGAGGTGACGACATAGCTGCGTGGGGGTGTCCATGGCAAGGCGGCGAAGCTTCCTGACACAGTGGCCTAGAGCGAGCGTGTCCGAATAGCTCAGGGGCTTCCATGGCGGAAGATTGATGGTCAGTGGGGGCGATGGCAATGTTCCTGGCCACGGGAAGCCAAAGGATCCCCTCTTGAGCGATGGAAGCTCTGGGAGGAGAGGCCCCAAGGGCCTCTTCCCATCCCAGGAGGCCACTGGCCTTGTCGATGGTGGTGAACCCACCACCGGAGAAGAGGGAGACGGCGCACAGGGCCTGCCAACTCCGATGAAACATGCTTGGAAGACTCGACCAATCCTAACAGGACTAAGAGAAAAAAAATTGAACTCAATGGGGAGGATTACTTGGCTAGGGGCTGCTGTATCTCCTACGTGGCCGTCGGCAATGCTCCAGATGGTCAATCTAGCTGCGGTGGTTTAGGGTTCTCTAGGGCTGCAAAAGGACTGAAAGAGGTGCTCTGAAGGATGTGGGGATTGCTAGGTTGGTTGGGTTTCGTAAGGGTCTTCTCCTTGGGTTTTTCAGGCTGCCTCTGTTACTATCGGCGATGGGTCTTTTTAAACTCCAACGGAGCTCTCCCACGTCGTTGATCCTCCTCTAATGGTTGAGCACCGTTGGATCAAGCGTGAACTGGAGGAAGCTGTCGAGGATCACGCAGGAGGAGGGATACACACCGAAAATGATGGGATTACTGCCGGAGATGGTGGGCTAACTGCCGGAGATGGGGGTTGGTAGGAATTATTTTTACATTTCCTAAGTTGGTGATTGAAGAGAAATGCGATGGGTGCTAGGGCTAGGCCAGCGTTAGGCTTTTGTTTTTAGGGTTTTTAGGTTTTTCTATTTTTTAGGTTTTAAGAATTAGGGTTTTGGGTTTTAGATTTAGGTTTTTATGGTTTGATTTGGTGATTTTAATTTTGATTTTGGGTTTTAGTTTTAAGTTTGATTAAGTGATTATAATTAGGGCTCTTGGATTTTAATTAGGGTTTTGAGTTTTAGTTTTAAGTTTGATTAGGATTTTTTGGATTTAATTATTTTAGGGTTTTTATGATTTTAATTAGGGTTTGGTGATTTAATTAGGGCTTTAGGGTTATAGGTTTTATTGTTTCAAGTTTAATTAGGTGATTTAGGTTTTTTTTTTTTTATTTAATTAGGTGGTTTTTTGTGATTAGGGTTTAGGGATTTTTTGTTTTAGTTAAGTTTACATGGGTTTAAATGGATTGGGTTAAGTTTTGGATATGATTAATTTTAAATTTAGATTTAATTAGTTATTTACTTGATTTAAATTTTGATTTAATTGGCTTTATTTGGGATTTAATTTAGATTTTGATTTAACATGTGTAACCATGCCGGCGACAGCCTCGAGACTTCGACGCGAAAGGCCAAATACACGAGGGTCGGTAAAGTCACGGCAAAAACAAATTAAAAATAAAATGCAAATGCAGGAGTCGCCACCTAGTCTATTAAAATGGAAGACGAGGAAGACCATAAAAATCATTCAAATCATGCATATAGAAAACCAATGAAAAAGGTCTTTGTAAACCATAAATAGGTAAGGTTCCCTGTTACGCACGATGAAGGTGTTAGGCACCCTCGTGCGCCCGATAAATCGGTTTTCTATAGGTTTCTCATTTGCTTATGAAATGTCGACTTTTCAGCCTTTATTGTACGCCCGAGGGCGATATGCCATGCCATGCTAAGTGAGTTGTGTCTTATGCTAAAATAAGGGTGCATGGAGTGCAGGGTGTGTCCTAATGTTCAGAAATATCGCTCATAAGTTGGGTCTAGCGTCGATGCAAAGATATTGCATGAATAAGATCAAGGATCTAAGTATTTTGAGCGATTTATCATCCTTACTTTGCTATATGCCAAATGCATTCTAACATGCATGGAAATGGCTAAAAACAGAGTTGTGTCCTCTCGATATATCAAGGAAGAAAATCAGAAAAAAACCAGAAGCAAATCGAAATAAAAATCATGCTAGAAAGCTATGCAAAAGTTGCTGTGTGCTACTGATAAACAGGCTGATGTGCCTGCTTGGTGCGCCAGACTGGTGCTCCAGTCTGGTGTGTCACCTATGTGCTCCTGTGTGGGCCATAAAGATGTGCCAAAGCAAATACAAAAATCCATGCAATGCATTCTAGAAAATCATGCCATGTAAAATCCTTTACAAAACTTGAAAAAAATGCTTTAAAAGTGAAAGAAATGCAAGTGTAATGACTTGTGGACCTTGTGCTCAAGGGCTAGTAGCCTCACACAAGATCTCACCCTATTCATGCCAAAATGTATGCAAGAAGGTTCAGCCAGGTCTCTGGATCATGGGCTGATGCACAAGGTTCTCTATATTGGAGTAGAGGCAAACAGCCTACCAGATTTTAGCCATGGACTGAACATTCACAGGGAGAAAAACAACTAGAAAACAATCTTGTTTAGAGCTGCAAACATGCATGCAAAACCATGGAATGTCAGGAAACCAGCAACAAAAGAATCAGACGCAAAATCATCGGAAAACTATGCAAACAAGGATGCAAAAGTGAGTGTTTTGCTTTCTGACCAGTCTAGTGCACCTGAATGGTGCGCCAGAGTGGTGCTCTGGGTTGGTGTGCCACTCTGGTGCGCCGCTTAGATGCTCCAGATTGGTGCTCTCTAGAAAATCTGGATCAGACTGCAATCTGATCCAGACTAGAGATGGGTGATTTTTATTAATGCAGATCAGTTTATGCAGATGATAAAAACTGAAACATGATGTGATGCAAATGAGCAAAACAAACCTATTATTATGTGATTCAGAAATATGATAAATCATAAGTTCATGGCTGAAATGCTTGCATAAGATTCTAAAAGATAAAACAGAAGATGAAGCGAACTTTAACAGCACATGTAAAGGATGAATATGAAAAAAACATGATTTGCTACATATCTCCTAGCATGCATGTTCATAAATCATGGTTCTTATTGCAAAGGATTAGAAAGAAAAGACAACTCCTAGAAGTAACAAGGTGC
>JAMKQA010009628.1:0-57629 GCA_024699735.1 Posidonia australis | reverse complement strand
CCGGTTTCTTCCAAATGACATTATCCAGACATTTAGCATACCTTTTGACATATCTTAGGCCATGCATCATTCCCATGCAAGCACTTGTCACATCTGGCCAGGGGAAATGACCAAATCGCCCCTATGTCCCCAATTCATGAGCATACACTTCATTCTTTGCATTTAGCCTTGCATTGTCCATGTTTCAGCCATTCTATAGAGTTTTTGCACATTAAGGCACTTATCTTTACTTTTTTATCCTTTTTCTTCACATTTATCTTTATTTGGCGAGCCGACATCCCATGCCTTTCATCCATGGTTTCTTTCTCCACTCTGCCTTTAGAGTTTCTCATCCTTTATCCGATTTGACCAGTTTTTGAGCCTACATCTCATATTTTTGATTTGATTTGGATTTCATCACCCCAGGGCGTAAAGTAACAGGCATGAGGGCCGATAGTTGTCCCTACCACGGATTATTTTTCCCCTTTTTGATTTTCACGACTTTCTCATGATTTCATGTGGATTTCTTCGCAGTTCTCACACATCGTCTTGCACATTCATTTAGTCTTGTCACATCCGTACACATTAGCATGATTAGAGCATGATCCAGGTTTAGCAAACATTCATCTAACCCTCAGCAAGCAATAGGACTAGAAAGACCGTGTTTCTCGGGCGTACGAGGGTGCCTAACACCTTCCTCGTGCGTAATAGGAATCCTTACCCATCATCTAGTTAGTAGACATCCAGCCTTCGCATTTGCATTCCAAGCATTCATCTTTTTTGTGGTTTTCCTCGTCTTTCCCTTAAAAGACTAGGTGGCGACTCCTTTTCTTTGTCTTTTATCCTATCCTTGCGCCTTCGCCATCTTGGCATGGCTGTGATCCCCTTCCCCTCCTCCGGGTCCGACATGGTCACAATGGTATTATAACCAGAGTGGTTAGCAAATGTTGTCCCAGTGCCAAAGAAGGACAGAAAAGTCTGTATATGCATCGACTATGGAAACCTCAACAAGGCTAGCCCCAAGGATAATTTCCCACTTCCTCACATAGTCGTCTTGGTGGACAACATAGTCGGACATAAAATGTTATCATTTATGGATGGCTTCTTAAGGTACTACCTGATAAGAATGGTCGAGGAGGATATGGAGAAGACATCCTTCATCACCCCCTAAGGAGTATTCTACTATCGTGTGATGTCTTTTGGGCTCAAGAATGCTGACGCTACTTATCAAAGGGCAATGACCGCACTTTTCCATGACCTCATGCATCAGGAAATGGAGGTCTATGTAGGCGATATGATTGCCAAGTTCAAAGAGCCTGAGGAATACCTTGTCTAATTGAGAAAGCTATTTGATCGCCTCGGAAAGTACAAACTCCGTCTTAACCCCAACAAATGTATATTCGGGGTGTCTTCCGGCAAGCTTCTGGGATATATCATCAGTCAAAGGGGAATTGAGGTTGACTCTAGTAAAGCAAGAGCTATCATTGACATGCCTCCTCCTACATCTAAGAAGGAAGTTCGTAGTTTATTGGGCTGATTATAGTATATCAGTCGGTTCATCGCACAGCTTACCCCCATCTGTGAACCTATCTTCAAACTGTTAAGAAAGAATGCACAGGTCCAGTGGAATGTCAAGCTGCCTTCGACAAAATCAAGCAACTTCTCACAAAATCTCCCGTCCAAGTTCCACTCACACTAGAACGACCTCTGTTGCTATATCTCTCCACCACTCAGTACTCCATGGGCGTGGTCCTTGGGCAACATGATGTGTCGAGACGTAGGGAGAGAACCATCTACTACCTGAGCAAGAAGTTCAACGATTGCGAAGACAGGTACAGTCCCATTGAGAAGACCTGCCTATCCCTTGTCTGGGCCACCCAACGCCTTAGACACTATATGATGGCATATTCGATCCTTCTCCTATGCCGACATGACCCCATGAAGTACTTGTTCCAAAAATCGATATTAGTGGAACAATGTGTGAAATGACAGGTGCTGCTATCCCAGTACAACATTATATTTGTCAAGCAAAAATCAATGAAAGGGCAAGTGGTAGTAGACTATCTAGTCGACTTACCACTGCTAGAATACGAGCCTTTGTAGATGCAGTTCCCGGATGAAGACATCCTATTTGCCATGGGAGATTCAGATTCTAAGTAGCCAGAAGACAGGTTTGGTGGCATCTATATTTTGACAGAGCCGTTAACAAGAGAGGTAGAGGAATCGATGTAGTGTTGTTGACACCACAAGGATAGATGACCTCCTTTTCCAGAAAGCTCACTTTAGAGTGCACCAACAATGAAGCTGAGTATGAGGCATGCATCATGGGACTGCAGATCGCATTAGAACATGGTGCATGAAAGCTACAAACACATGGGGATACCATGTTAGTCATATCCCAGATCAACGGTGATGGGAAAACTAAAGATTCAAAACTCGTGCCATATCACAAATATCTCTTACAGCTCGTCAAGGAGTTCAAAGAAGTGCACTTTTCCTTCACGAGTAGAGCTAAAAATTCCTACGCAGATGTACTTACAACCCTTTCCTCCAGGCTCTCAATACTTGAAAAGCGCACAGTCGATGTATCAGTCACCCGAGCAGAGCAGCCTGTTCATTGCATGAGCATAGAGGAGGCGGACCTGTCAGTAGAACTTCCATGGTATCATGACTCTAAAACCTTCCTAAAAACAGGCAATCTCCCAACTGGCACCTCAATAGCAGATAAGAAGACCATGGCATATTTGGTGTCAAGATACGTACTGGGTGGAGGGCTTTTGCACAAAAGATCATATAACCAGATGCTTTTACGGTGTGTCAACGAGAAAGAAGCCGATACCTTGATGCTTAAAATCCACATCGGGACATATGGCCCTCACATGAATGGAGTACTGTTAGCCAAGAAGATCATGTTACAGGGCTATTTTTGGTCAACTATGGATGCAAATTGTTGTTGATTCGTGCGCAAATGCCACAACTACCAGATTCACGGGAACTTCATACATGCTTCCCCTCAGTAGCTACACAACATGTCTTCACCATGGCCCTTCTCTAATTGGGGAATAGATGTTATCGAAGCCATCCATCCAACATCATCCAACGGCCATAGCTACATTCTGGTGGCCATAGATTACTTTACCAAATGGGTGGAAGCCGCCTCCTACAAGACTATTATAGTTGTAGCCACAGAGAAGTTCATCAAGAACAATATCATAGCCCAGTACGGGGTGCCACACTCCATTATCTCAGACACGGCAAGAATTTCATAGCTCAGAGGTTGGAGAATAGTCTATAGAGCCTCAAGATCAAACATCACAGATCCTCCCCGTACCGCCCACAGTTGAACGACGCCGTGGAGTCAGTAAACAAGAACCTGATCAAGATCCTAAAGAAGAGTGTCGAGACGCACAAAGATGGACATGAAAAGCTTCCCTATGCACTATGGGCCTACAGAACTTCAGTCCAGACATCAACGGGAGCAACACCTTACTCATTGCTATACGGTATGGAAGCGGTCCTACCAGTTGAAGTAGAGGTCCCATCACTCAGAATTTTGAGAGAGGCTGAACTAGAAGAAACTGAATGGGTTGAGGATAGAAGCATCCAGCTGAATCTGATTGACGAGCATAGACTACAAGCCATGCACAATGCCCACTGTTACCAAGGAAGAATGGCAAGATCATATAAAAAAAAAGTGTGACCTAGGAGCTTCACACCAAGTTATCTGGTTTTGTGGGCCATACATCTCCTTGACGGTTGTGGCAAATTCCGACCTAACTGGCATGGTCCCTATATCATCATGAAAGTATATTTGGGAGGTGCAACAATCCTCGAAGACATGGACAACGTCGAGCTATCCGAGCTAGTTAACGCGTGTTATCTAAAGAAGTACTACCAATGAGCGGAAGGCGTGTATCCTCGCCGTGCAAAGTATCCTTTCGCCCATCATGCATCATCCACCACTCCATCATGCATACAAATTTCTAAAATAAAAAGGCAATCCATGCACATCTAATCCACAGCATTTGCTCCTAAGCATATTAATAACTGCATGCATCTATGCATAAATGCATCAGCATTATATCTTGATGACGAAAATCAGAATAGCTAGCCTACTTGAGAAGGGTCTATACCTTTTCAGTTGATACTACCTAGACACTCTAGTGAGAGAGGGAGCCACCACCTGACCATGATTAGGCAAAATGTCCAAACTTCCATAGGGACTTATACCTTCAGAGGGAGATAAAAGGTTATGAGTGAGCATACATGCGAGCCAAAAGAAAAATAAACATATCCACATGGGTAAAAAAGAAATAAGGAGACAGAAGTCGTAGACAAAAGCAAGCCCTAAAAGAGAGAGGCAAGTAGGCCAACTCTATCCCTATCACATACCTTGGGTAGTGTCTCGTGAATCGAGGTCTTCTACTTTATCATAGTAGGCATAATTAGCATTCCAAATCCTAAGGGTGATACAACATGACACTATCATTTCCGCATGCATTATTATTTGTCCACTTTGCAAGGTCTCGCTAGGTCTTAAACCATGGGCATGTCAGCTGCTCTTTGGCCAAAGATCTGGTAAAGGATATCGTACACCAGGGGCATGTCAGCTGCCTTTGTGGCGATAGACTTCCACGTCAGCCAGGGGCATGTCAGTTGCCCTTTTGGTTGACCCTTTTTGGGACAATATCTTCATCCATAACATGGTGTCTGTTCCATAGCTCGAGCCCAAGAACGAGGATAACAGTAGCCATATGCCTCTGAGATCAGAGAAAAGTCAGAATATCAATACTCCCCTAGTTAGCAAGCGAGACACAATCTATAAGCCAAAGCCAAAGTCGAACTCCCCATAGGTCATTCAGTAGCACAACAGTGACCTTGTAGAATCGTTAGAGATCATTCAACAAGTCCACCTTATTTAAGGAAGAAACAATGTCCTTGTGAAACCTTTATCCAGCCAAGCCCCTTGTATCAGTGCAGAATCTGAGCAACGGTTTACTCGGATCAACCATCATCGTCCTATGGCATCGGTAGCGTTAAGTGAACGTGTAGAGCAGTGACACAACGATGCAGATAAGCTGCAGACAAAGACAAACCTCTTGGCTAGCAAGCAAGTTGCAGATAGCCTTTATCCTTTTGTCTCGTTGCTCCTCTAAGTTCAGAGGAGATTCGAGCCATTGGTTCCTCGTATCCTAGGACCAGTCATTATCCTTTTGCCTCGTGACTCCTCTAAGTCTGGAGGAGATCCTAGTCGCTGGATCCTTGAATCTTAGGACCAGTCTTTATCCTTTTGTCTCGTGACTCCTTTAAGTCTGGAGCAGATCCAAGCTGCTTGTTCCTTGAATCCTAGGACCAGTCTTTATCCTTTTTGCCTCGTGACTCCTCTAAGTCTGGAGGAGATCCGAGCCATTGGTTCCTTGAATCCTAGGATCGGCCTTTATCCTTTTGTCTTGTGACTCCTCCATGTCCAGAGGAGATTCGAGCTGCTGGTTCCTTGAATACTAGGATCAGCCTTTATCCTTTTGTCTCGTGACTCCTCTAAGTCTAGAGGAGATCCGAGCTGCTGGTTCCTTGAATCCTAGGACTAGCCGTTATCCTTTTGTCTCGTGACTCCTCTAAGTTCAGAGGAGATCCGAGCCGTTGGTTCCTTGAATCCTAGGACCAACCGTTGTCCTTTTGTCTCGTGACTCTTTTAAGTCTTGAGGAGATCCAAGCAGCTGGTTCCTTGAATCTTAGGACCAACCTTTATCCTTTTGTCTCGTGACTCCTCTAAGTCCAGAGGAGATCCGAGCCGCTGGTTCCTTGAATCCTAGGACCAACCTTTATCCTTTTGCTTCGTGACTCTTCTAAGTCTGGAGGAGATCTGAGCTACTAGATACTTGAATCTTAGGACCAACCTTTATCCGTTTATCTCGTGACTCCCCTAAGTCCGAAGGATATTTGAGTCGCTAGGTCCTTGAATCCTAGGACTAGCCTTTATCCTTTTGTCTCGTGACTTCTCTAAGTCCAGAAGAGATTCGAGCCGTTGGTTCCTTAAATTCTAGGACTAGCTTTTATCCTTTTTGTCTTGTGACTCCTCTAAGTCCGGAGGAGATCCGAGCCGCTGGATCCTTGAATCCTAGGACCAGCCTTTATCCCTTTGTCTCGTGACTCCTCTAAGTCCGGAGGAGATCCGAGCCGCTGGTTCCATGAATCCTAGGAGCTGCCCTTATCCTTTTTTCCCATGACTCCTCTAAGTTCGGAGGAGATCCGAGCCGTTGGTTCCTTGAATCCTAGGACCAATCCTTTTTCCTTTTGTCTTCACTCCTCTAAGTCCAGAGGAGGTCAGAGCTGTTGGTTTCTTACATTCGAGGACCAACCCTCATCCCATGGGTTGATAACCCTTACTATCCGGCGATGAGCCTGTCAACTCATCACACGGCTGGTAACCCTAACTATCTAGCGACGAGTCTGTCAACTCATCACAAGGTGGGTAACCTTACCTACTCAGGCGGCGAGCATGTTAACCTCATCTGGCAGCCTTTTTTGCACGGGTTCTGAGTGGCCACTGACTTATCACCTGGCATTTTGCAGTAGTTTATGACGACAATGGAGGCTATAATCATCACATCCAGCCTCTGCCACGATTCAGCAGAGTTAGAAAAATGCTCTCGATATCTTGCATATAACTTCAGAGCAATCATTCCAGCAGTGAAGACCTTATCAGCGAGCTAGGCAGTGTTTCTCTCGGAGTTGAAGGGTGCAGTTGACTTCTTAAGTACCCAATGTCGGCTCTATCACCAGACAATCCCAACCATCGGGGTTGAGGGCTGTTTCTCACCAATTTGGCACTTGGTCTTGACCAGTTAGTAACTGAGACATCTTGATAAGGATTGACGCCCGAGTTTGTCCATTCGATAGCACGTTGTTTAGTTTGCTCAGTTCTCGATTCTGGTGTTCAACATTAGCCATGGGCTGGTCTTTCTGATTATTAATCCACTTATGCTACACTTTTATGTCTGCATTAGACTTTATAAAATATTGTTGTATGGAACAAAGTTATTTGTCATATTGAATATTTTAAGAATGTTCTGTTGACCTGAATCAAGAGAAGCTGAAGCTCCCTTATTGATCATGGGTTTCCCCACTATGGTCATACCGATGCGTTGCTCAGATGCTCTCTAGACGTGGATTGGGAAATTAATGGACAGTGATCGTGACAAGCTGCGAATTTGGAGCATCGCCTCAAAGTTCTTGGATATTGCAAATGTGGAGGTCTTTCGATACTTTTTTGTGTGCAGCTGTCCGATTCTGGAAGTTTGCTAACCACGTATTCTGCTTCGGAAGAGTTGAATTGACTCCTACTTTGGAGGAGGTCCGTCAGGTGTGCTATCTGCCAAAGTTTCTAGGGCCCACTGTGTTTATGCGGCGCTATAGATACTCTTCAATCATGAGTGAACTGATCGGCTTGTCAACCAGTGATAGTGGTCGTCAATTTATCTATACTGATGGACAATCTTCGATTCTACAATTGACCTACTTTGACAAGATAGTTGAAATACACACCTCCTTGGGCGATGAGCTGTGGCTGAGAGGTTTTGTTGTCTGCTTCTTAGGTGAGCTGGTTTTAAGCCACGGCTGGATAGTTGTGAGCATTGAGGTTGTAGAGATTGCTTTGGCGGTGGTAACCCGTTAGATAGACTTGGCCCCAGTTATCCTGGTAGAGACTTACCGAGCCTTAGACCGGTCATTGCAACGATACCGACACTTTTATGGTTGTGGAGCTTTTGTACAGGTGTGGTTGGTCGCTTATTTGGGTGTAGAGGTCTTACGCCCTCAACGGTCAACCTTTGAATTTTACTGCCATAGTGGTCATGCTCACACACTTACCTCAATTCGCAAGGAGTATGAGCGATAGGAGAGTTTGACAGAAGACAAGGTGATCTGGCGCATCATTCCTTCAACCACTCATAACTTTGAGGCATTCTTCAATACTATCGACATGCAGCTTATCATCCTTCCTGGGCTGACTGGTGGTGTTGAATATCATCCAATTTGTCTGATGCGACAGTTTGGCTACCAACAAGTTTCCTTTGCTCAAAGATCGATGCCAACTCGTTTTCAAGAGTACCCTCTAAGCTCTTATGCTATGACTAAGGAACTATCACGCCTGCTTAATGGCTCCATCCGATCGAATGATCTCACAGTCATAGAAGGGAAGGGTTGTTCAGCTGATTATGAAGCCGAAGTTGAAGAAACCTGGCCGATCTGTGGAGCTGCTCTGAGCCATACACTGTTTCCCAAAGCTAGGAGCTCTAATAGATCCAGAGATGACACAAACTCTTGATATTCGTGTTATGCTACTTGATTCATCGCAAGTTGAATTAGTGTAATCACTTCATTGTATTCGATTGCTACAATAAGTACATCGGGATGCCTTTACTAGTTTGTTTGGATACTTGTGATTGATATGAAGTCGCCATTGCAAAACATGTGCTTAACTGTTTCAAACTACTGCCCTTTCCTTGCCTGTCTACTTGGCATTGGGATTTACCTGGTTAACAGTCGAGAATACTGTTTTGTTGCCTAGGCCTGGACAAATGAAGCCATCATAGACTTCTGTATAGGGTGGAGCGGAATCCAATTATTTCTCCTTTCGACTTTGCTCTAGTCAGACAAAGTCATATCGGATTTCCATTCTTGTCATGCGGAATCCAACCTGCTTTGTTGGACTTGCTCTCGTCGAGCAAGTCTTATCTCCATCTTCTTCTTGGCCACGGGCGAGGTTTAGATGTTCCCATCCCAGATTCGCTCCAGATGGACGAATCTCGGTGCCATCTACTTTGTTGGACTTGCTCTAGTCAAGCAAGTCTTATTTGTATCCTCTTCTAGGCATTAGGTGAGGTCTAGATGATCCCATCCTAGATTCGCTCCAGATGGACGAATCTTGGTGCCACCTCTTTGTTAAACGCCCCACTTGCATTGTTTTCGCATCTATTGGACTGATACCCCAAACTATCTAGTTGACATCCATCATCAGTCTACCATCGGTCAGCAAGTCCGATATCTTACCATGCTTACTTTTGGGCTGAAGGGCCTGTCAATCTGCCAAGTTCCCCTTGGCATGCGACAAGCCCAATAGTCTTGTCTGGGTGTCCCTTGGCATGAGTCGGAAGGTCCCTTGTGCTCCCCTCCGTGGGCTAGTGGGCTACCCACTCGTCGTTAGCATCGTATTCATACATTATTTGCATCTTGTGCATCATGCATCACCCGACATCAGATTCAACCCTTGCATCAGCATCATGCACGGGCCACGAGTTGTGACCTTTTGAGCATCCACCGAATAAGTGGTTCACGGCCCCACAACAAATACCACTCTCTCGTAGACTCAGGGGGTGATTTGTCAACCTTGAGCATCGATCTCTGTTCTCTCGACTTCGCTCAGGGAGGGGCATCTATAGACATCTCGATTTTGCAGTCACTTGGTAGCAGACTCCTCTGGAAAGATGCTCTGGTTGTGACCACCAAACCCAAAAACCCTAACTCCACTTAAACCCACTCAAGTCTATGTAAGGCCATTTAGGCCCACACAAGCCCACATCGACCCAATCCAAGCAAATAAAAGCAAAAACCCATAATTAAAAATCCAAACTAAAATAAAATTCACTTAAATCATTAAAACTCAAATTAATTAAGTTAAAACACCTAATCAAAACCAAAACCAAGTAAAATCCACTTAAATCATCAAAAAACCCAAATTAATTAAGTAAAAACTTTTAATCCAAACCAAAACCAAATAAAATCCACTTAAATATTGAAAATTCAAATTAATTAAGATAAAACATTTAATTAAAACCAAAACCAAAATCAAATAAAATCTACTTAAAACATTTAAAATTCAAATTAATTAAGTAAAAACCCTAATTAAAACCAAAACCAAGTAAAATCCATTTAAACCATTCAAAACTCAAATTAATTTAGTAAAAACCCTAATTTAAACTAAAATCAAATAAAACCAAAATCTTAATTAAATCATTAATTAATTCAAGTAAAAAAAATCAATTAACCAATTCCATTTAAACCCATTTAAACCTAAATCTAATCCATTTAAAACTTCAAATAATAAAATCCAAAAAACCTTAATTAAACTTAAAATAATAAAACCCAAAACCCTAATTAAAATCACAAAAACCCTAAAATAATATGATACAAAAAAAACCTACTTAAAATCACTTAACTAAACTATAAAACCCAAAACCTTAATTAAAATCACAAAAAACTTAAAACAATAAAACCCAAAATCCCTAATTATAATCATAAAAACCTAAGATAATTAGAAATACAAAACCTTAAACTAAATAAAACCCAAACCCTCTAAAACCTAATCAAAAACCCTTAAAAATTAAAACCCCAACCTTTAAAAATCCTAAGCCCACTCCACAAGCCCATTAACAGCCCACACACACCCATTCATTTCTTCAATAAAAACTTAGCAAAATCCCAAAAAATATTCTGACACCTCCTTTCTCCAACGATAGACACCCGCGATCTCCGGCGCTTATCCCTCCCACAGCAGCTGTCCATGTGTGAACTTCGGCGAGCCCCGACAACCCCCCTCCAGCTCATGCGTGCATTTGACGGCCCTTATCCGCTGGAGAGGAGAATCCACGTCGCTGGAAGACCTTGTCGGCATATAAAATACTTAATGGCCGACTGAAGGGGACCGCTGTTTTGAAACCCAGAGAACCATGACCCTCGAAACCTAAAGAGATCCCCAGCAGAAACACCAACTCACGACCTCCTCCAATCCCTTTTGCAACCAAGAATCCCCACGGCCTTCGTGATTAGAGCAGCCCACCAGAGAACGTCGCCGTCGGCAGGGGAAAGGCAGCCCGAGCATCCTCCAAGTAACTCCCTCCACTCAAACTTGAAAAATTTTCCTTTAGCCCTGTCGGGTCTATCTGTGCCTTCTGGATCGAGATTCATCGGGGATATTCCCCCTGCATGCTGCCTCCTCCGTCTCCGGTGGTGGGTTCACCACCACCAGTGAGGCCTGTGGCCTCTTGAGTCGGATGAGGCCCTCGATGCCTCTCCTCCATCTTCCTCCTCCTCCTCCTCCTCCCTAAGCTTCCATCGCTCAGGGGAGGACTCCCTAGCCAACAGTGGCCAGGAGAGTTGCCGCCAACTGCCTCCCTTCGTTGCAGAACCCACCGAATGGTGGAAGTCTTCCGGTCACGTCCGCTTCAAGCCATCGCCCCAAGAAGCTCCGCCACACTGCCACGGACCCCCCGACATCGCCATGCTACCTTCACAACCACCAGAGCGATGTCCCCACCTCCACCACATTTGCCGTCGGCATGAGGGTGGGTAGAGCCACTCAGGCGTCGCCAATCTGTTGGCCCCTCTGGAGCATCCACCGTGCCGTCCCGATGCTTCCCCGCTCGCCGCCACGCCATCTCAGCAGCAGCACCACCACAAGCCACCTCGCTGTCGTCTTCCCCAATGTCAATAGACCCCTCGCTGAAGCGCAAGAAAGGGGGAGCACCCCAGCCCTCTATGGCCTTGCCTGACACCTCAGGGATACTCGCTGCGCCTCCCTCGAGCTTTTCCAGCCATCATCCGTGTCACTCCGCCGTCGTGTTGCCGCCATCAGCTTGCCAGACCCCTCGTCAGCGATGGAACGCCGGTGAACTTCAAAGGGCAATGGTTTAGTTTAGGTCCTTTAGTTTTAATTGATTACACTTAGGTCTTTAGCTTATTACCTTTAGGTCCTAGTTTTTTGTGTTTAAGACTCTATAGTTGTAAGTAAAGTTTTATTTCTTTTGTTTTCTTATAAAAATTGCATATTGTCCGTTGAATGTTTCCTTTTTTTTTGATCAGCACAGTAATGTTTATTTCATCACATTTAAGCCCCTGAAATCATGTTTTCCTTGCAATTAAATCTTGAAAATTTGTATTGTGCCTCTAGAGCTTTTTAAAATGAACTTTCTTTGTGAAATTTGCATATAAAACCTTAAAAGATTTTGTAATTACATCGAACATCATAAAGACTTAATTTTCATTACATTTAAATCCTAGAGATTTGCATGTAAACCCTTGAATTCATAAAGTACAGTTACAAAGTCTGGAAAATTTGCATCTAGGCCCTTGGATTAGTTTTAAATTCATTAATTAGGGTTTTAATTGTTTTAACACACATTTTTGGTATTTTTCACCTTTTTGATCACATGTGCATTTGTAATTTATCACATGAATAAAGTTTTCATCCAAAAATTATGTTTGCAATGTAAAATGGTTTCTGATTCCACAATTTGGTCACATTTGCACATTTCATATAAATTATGCACATTAAACCCTGAACTTTCATGAAATCACTAAAATAAAATTTTCACACCTTTCACACTTTAATGCCACATTTTATTTTAATTCATCATCTGAACATTAAGATAAAAGTTTCTGAATACACTTTAATCATGATTTTCCCTTTTTTCATGGATTTTGCACTCTAGTCCAGGACCTCCTTTAAAATTGCAACTTGTGATTTTCCAACATCCTTTATTTTTCATCAAAATATCTTTTCACCTTAATTTATGTGATAGTTTTCTGCTTTCTGATTTTTTGTAAAGTTCCCTAAGTGGATTTGTCGTGAATTTTGCACTTTAGTCCTTATACTTGTCATTTTCTTGTTTACATCATTTTCTTGTATTTAAAATCTTGTTTCTAGCATGTTTTCTTGTAAATAACATTTTCCTGACATTTTGCATATACTTGGACCATGTATCATGCACATGCATACATTTATCACTTGTGGTCAAGTGAAATTACCCAATTACCCCCATGCTATCAGTTCATGCCCATGCATGTTATTTTTTGCACTAAGTCATGCTTAATTCCTGTATAAATCATCCCTCAACATCTTTTACGCATGTGGATACATTTCCATGCATTTTGCATAGTTTTCATTACACTTGCACATCATTTCATCCTTTTGAGTAAAGCATGCATTCCATATGATTTTCCGTGGATTTTTCCTTAATTTGTTTTTGGATTCTTCTGTTTGACATTTGATTTGATTCCCCTTATTATGAATTTATGGTTTTTTGTGATTTGATTTGGATTTCATCGCCTAAGGGCGTACATTAATTGACTTAAAGGCTTGTATTGGCCCAATTACGGATTATTTTTCCTTGTTGATTTTCACGATGTTTTCCTTGATTCCGACAATCTGGGTTGATCTCGTTTTTGATTCTTTTGATGTCAGTATGGTTTCTTAGACCATTTTCTTCAAAAATATTGTCATTTCATGTGATTTTCTTCATATGTCACCATTTTGCCATTTTACATGGACTTCTTTGCAATTTTCCCATTTTGATTTCCATGACGTTTTCCATGATTTTGATGATTTGGATTGATAGCATTTTTGATTCTTTTGGTGTTGGTTTGATTTCCCGGATCATTTTCTTCTAAAACATTGTCATTTCATGTGATTTTCTTTGTCATTTCATGTTTTGTTATTCCGTCATTTCGTGTGGATTTCTTCGTAATTTTCGCATACATCTTGCATGTCCATCTAGTCATGACTGGGCATTCATATTAACATGATTTGGAGCACAATTTAGGTTTAGCAAGTGTACATTTACGTCTAGCCTCTTAGCAAGCGAATCAGACTAGAAAGATCGAGTTTCCTTACCCTTTCATTTTCGTCACATGCATTCATCCTTTTTTTGTGGTTTTCCTCGTCTTTCCCTTAAAAGACTAGGTGGTGACTTTGATTTTGTCTTTTCTTATCTTGCGCCTTCGTCTTCTGGCATGGCTATAGCCTCCTCCTTTGGTGTGACTCCGTGCTAATTCTCGGGTGGGCATGGTCACAACATCACAATGCACATGCCATGTTCCATGCGTTTTGCCATGTTGTTTGTTTTTTCTTTATCACAATCCTGTTCACGACACGAGCACATGCCATGTCCAAGCTTTTGTCCAATGCTTGTTTTGCCATGATCTGTGTTTTTCCTTTCTTTTCTATTTCTATTTAGGAAAAACTAGAGACTTGCCTACCTCTCCCTTGGTTTAATTTAAAATTTTGCAAGTAAAATCAATGCATAAGGCTAACTAGAGACAATAATACACCTTTTTCCCCTTTCTTGTTAATAAAATGGGCAAGTAAAAATCACCAAGCATATTCGCATGTTTGAAGCATATAGGTGCATGCATCCTCTCTCCTCTGAGTCTACCTACAGTTTGCGACGGCTAGTTCCGGTTTTCTTGTCCTATTGCTTTGGCGTAGGATTTGATACCGGGCTGTCCCCCTTGTCCGAGGTCGTGTCGGTGTTAGTAGAGGGTACAACCCATGCTTTGGTAGGGTCGAGGCTCCCAACGCACCACCGTTCCACAGCTTTGGCATGGGACGAAACCCTACTTTCTGCCTTGAGTCGAAGACCCGTTCACCCAGAGAGCATCCGGAGTAGACAGCCTCCTAGGAAACACTTAGATGGTGAGAGAGTGCATGCTAGTTGCATCCATGTACATGTGTGCCATTCATACCACTTAATAAACATTGCATTTTTTATCCTTAGGTTTTGATACCTGCTCTTGTCCGTTTTTTTCATAGGTTCGCGCACGAGTCCTCTGACCCAAGCTCGAGCACTCCCTCTCGGTTCCCTTGTTGTGTGACACTTATTCTCAGCCTTCCTTCCGAGCTATTTGTCGCTTTCGACGATAGCTCATCGAAGGATTTGCCCTTCCTTCAACTACCGTAGCCCTATTCGCACTCACTCATGTTCCGCCATGGCCCAGTGTGTTGTCGAGGCTCTTTCGACTATCGCCTCTGGAGGATCGCCGCTTCGGCCCCCTCATCCCTTTTCCTAACTTCTACTATTGCCTCTTCGCCCCATGCCGCCTCTTCCAACCCCATGGAGCATCCTCCCTTTTTACGTTGGGACATTGGCAGACCTTGTCCGCTCTGGAGCCTGTCACTGAGTCCGTTGCAGTGACTGTCACTTGAGCTCCGGAGTTGCCAATGTCTCTCCCTCAACAGGGCCCATCTGTCTTGACCACCTAGCCAGCAACGGTAGCCTCCTTGGTAGGTACCGCCCCTTTTGGACAGTCTGCTTTCCTTCTGCCTTTTGCTGCGTCATCTCCCTTGACAATCCCGTCCCTCGGTGCCGCTACCAACGGGAACCTAGTCGTGCAAGCCCAGTACTTCTTGGCCCTCGCCCAGAAGCTGTAGGGCATGGCACTCTCCCTAGACTCCTCACTGCTCATAGCTTCTCCTCTCTCTGTGGTCTCGCAGCACTCGGCTTTGGTGCTCCACTCTATACCCACTGCACCTACCCAACTGTCGCCCCAGTTCCTCGCTAATCAGGCGATGGGGGTGTCGACTTTGTGTAGATACCCCTATATGCTTGCAATCGGACAAAACCCTAACAAGACTCTAAAAACCCTATAAAACCAAACAAAATCTTAAAGAAAACCAAACGAAACCCTAAAAAACCAAACAAAACCATAAAACCCTAAATAAACCATAAAAACCTAAAAAAACCCTAAAAAACCTAAAAACCCAAACAAAACCCTAAAAAGCTTAAAACAGCCCTAAAAACCCTAAAAACCCCAGATTAATCCATAACCCTAAAATTAATTCAAAATTCTAAATAAAATCGAAAATCAAATCTACAACCCTAGAATTGTTCCAAAACCCTAGGATTAATTCAAAACCTTAAAAACCCTAAATCAAAAAATTAAAATTAAATCTCAAACCCTAACAACCATAACCACTTCCCACTTCACTCTAACAATCATAACCACTTCCCACTTCACTCCAACAACCTTAACCACTTGCCACTTCACTCTAACCACCTTAACCACTTCCCACTTCTTCCTTAACAACCTTAACCACTTCCCACTTCACTCTAACCACCTTAACCACCTCCCACTCTAACCATAACAACCAACCAAGCCATTGGAAGCCTATAAATACCCCCAATTTGCAAGGAAAAAAAGAAGGGAGAGAGGAGAGAAAAAAACTTGGAAAATTTGAGAGGAGAGCCATCAAAGCCTTTTCCTTCCAACCAGAGCAACCAGAGGGGTCCAGGAGCAGAGAGGAGGTTCGAGGAGGAGGAAAATCTGAGTTTCCAGCCATCTCCACCGAGCTTCGGCGAGCTCTAGCGACCTCCGACGGCTAAGGTCACTGCTAGCCCAGGTATGCCCTCCATTGACCTCAATTTCCTTCTAGAATGGTTTCCTAGGTCTCCCTTTACCTTCTCCAGTCGATTCCAATGGAGCCAGAGGTCTTCCCTGGTTGGAATCGTGGTTTTGGGCCTCACTAGAATCGTTCTTCTACGATAGAGGTGGGGGCACAAATCCAGTGATCGATTTGTACCCCATGGTGCTTGATCCTCCTTTCCTGAGGTCCCTCTTGCTTCTCCATTCCTTGGTGTGACATTTCGCTGCTTCCCTGAGCCTCTAAGAGCTGATCACCGGAGTTGCGCGTCGTTACCGTTGCTAGAGAAGATGATTGGTAACGACGACGGATCGCGCCACTCCAAGTCTCCAAGAACGTTCCACGGCACGCCCCCAACACTTTGGAGCCATCAGAGTTGAGCTTCGCGCCCTGAATCACCCCTGCAACCATGCTCACCGGAGAAGACGACAGTGACGACTGGTGGAACCCAGCATCGCATGATCTCCCTCCTTTCTGGCCTTTGGAGGAAGGGGAATGCTCCACATAACATCCTCATCCTACAAGGAGCTTTGAGTCGCAACCCTATGACCTCCAGGTTCCTCCTTCTTCCACAGCGTCGTTGCCGGAGTGGTGTCGACGGCGAGGGAAGTGGGGGGCCATTTCCGACCGTCGAGCCTCACAGCCAGACTATTGGATCTCCTCCTCTCTTTCTTCTCTAGCTTCCAGTAGGACCTGATGCTCGATTAGGCATCGAGATGCCCCGGAAGGGCATCCCCGATAGTCGTCAACTGCGGAGTTCCGTCGCCGGTGATCGTCGATTCTTTTTCCTTTTAATAAAAATAAAAAAAATAAGTTTTCTTTGAATAAACTTCTGTACTTTTCTTTTCCTTACATTTAGGTCCTTATTTCTTACATTTGGATCCTTTTTCCTTACATTGAGGTCCTTGCAATAGATTTTAAATCAGTTCAAATAATATTTGTTCTGAAAAATTGTAATGTGACTCCTGAGCTTTCTTAATAATGTTTTCCATGCTTAAAAGTTTGACATAAATTCTCTGAGCTTCTTTTCTTACATTTTAAATCTAGTATTTTGCATGCAAAATCCTAAGCTTTGTTGAAATAGTTTTGAATGCAAATTTCTCTGTTTAAATTGCAAATAAAACCCTGAGAATTCCAATATTTGCTCAAATGTGAACTGAATTGCATTTTAGCCCCTGAATTTTATTGATTTCTCACTAAATGTATGTTTTCTAGGGTAAATTTGCATGCCAATCCTTGGAACTTTCTATTTTCAAACATGGACTCTTTTTCTTGCACATTTAACCCTGAATTTCTATAGAATTGCATTAAAAACATGTTTTAATGGCAAAATTGCACATTGAACCCTAGAAACCTTGAATTTCATCAAAAATGCACAGTTTTTCACATTTGACCCTAGATTTCTTCAAAATTACATAAAATGTGTTTTCCTATGTATTTTTGTTGATTTAGCCTTAGAATTTAAGTTTTCATTCAGAATTTGTTAATTTTGCACAAAAGTCCCTAGAATTTCACTTTTTACTCTCACATGCATTTTGTACATTTTGTTGCTATTTTTCATACATATCTTCTCATGTTTTCTTTCTGGCACTATGCACACAGTTCCGGCTTTTTTCAAACTCAATTTTCTCTTTGTTTCTCGGATTTCTTCCAACTTTTACGATTTTGATTTGATTTGGCTTTCCATCTTCCGAGGGCATACATTAACAGGCTTAACAATGCCGACGTTGTCTCGAATGAGGATTATTTTTCCCAAATTTGATTTTCTCGGATTTATTCAAATTTTCGCTGATTTATGAGACGCTTTCGGAGTATTATCGATTTTCACGATTTTCCTCATTGCCCAAGGGCGTACAGTAAAGTGGCATTATCAATGCTTACATTTGTCCCTCTGATTATCTTTTTTTTTTCTTCTTCATTTCTTTAACTTGGCATGTTTTCCAATCATCTTTATCATGAGCACTCAGAATACGCAAGCATACACACAATAGACCATTGGCAAGTAGGAAACCTAGAAAGAGCGAGTTCCTCAGGTGCATGGGGGTGCCTAACCCCTTCTCCATGCGTAACAAGAATCCTTACCCTTTCTTTGGCCCTATTTGATTTGTGCACTATATCCATTAGGCACGGAGCATGCACATGTTTTCTTCACCTTGATTTCTTTCGATTTTTCCATTGTGTTTGGTTTTCCTTGTACTTTTCTTATCATTTTCTTATCCTTCCTTGGTGTTTTTGAGTCTAGTCTTCTTCTCTGGATTCACCATCTTCATCGTGACCGTATCGGGGCCCCTCGTGTGCTTTCACAAACCGTAGGAGAGCTGTGCAGGGTTCCATCGGCATGGTCACATCCTACATCCTTCACCTTCATCTCACTCTTCACAGCATGCATCTCTAGCACTTGGTGGCCAGTCCCTCGGCCTAGAAGGGGTGCAACACTCTCCGGTTTCGCTGCCCCGACTCTCACCAGGACAGCTGCTGCTGCCCATAAACCCTACACCACTCACAACACAGTATACTGCCTACCCTCTATCCCTGCATCAGACACAAGTACCACCATGCATCTCACACCACACCACGCACCTGAATAGGTATGCCGGCCATCATACCATGCCACGAGTTGGTATGATGGTGGATCCAGAGGGGCACCTTGGTGTGACCCATACGGCATACGCGATACCCGCCCAGCTGCGCCAAACTCGACAACAGTGATCCTAGATGTCCTTCTCTCTAGGATGGGCGATTTAGAAAGAGTACTTCGACAAGTGTAGGGCAGAGACTGCCAGTCTTTTTAGTTCCAGGACCTCTGTTATTTCCCAAAAGCAACTCTCCCATCGAATTTCCAAGTCATGGATTTTGAAAAATATAATGGAAAAGGCTGCCCGATCTCCCATCTAAGGGCATACTATGGAGACTTCGCTCAGCTTCAGGCTGATGAACGGTTGTTGATCAGCTTGTTCCAGAAGAGTCTCTCTGGTCCTGCCTTGAAGTGGTTCACTTCTTTGGACATGGCAACCATTCGGACTTGGAACGAACTAGCCTAGGCGTTCCTGGAATAGTATTCCTTCAATCTAGACCTAGTCCTCAAGAGGGTGGACTTAGACGCCACCAAGCAGAAGCCCTACGAGCCATTTGGGGAGTATGTTGGGCGCTGGTGTGCCCTTGCCTCGCAGGTCAAGGATAGACCCTTTGATGAGGAGTCTATGGGGCACAGCCAGCCACAAGGGCTCTACGTAGCATTCTACTTATCACCACTTTCTCCTCCCTGATTAGAGCCGACGCCTGCGTGGAAAGCTCGCTACGAAGTGGCAGTTTTCCTGCACTCACCGCGTTCGCCAAGCAGGCAACCACCCGCAGCCACAACATCGGCACTAACAACGACAGCAGCAACAACAACAATGGCTCTAGCTTCAGCTATTGGAAAAGGAGGGACCCCCCAAAGAGCGTTGTTGCGTACGTTGGGTCCCCTACTGTGCCTATGAACGTGGTGGGCCCGCTTGCTCAAAATCAGATAGTTTATACTCTAGCATGTAGGATGCCAAGCCAGTGTATCCCGTAGCGCTAGTAAGGCATGGACAACACCTTTCACAAGGAAGGCCTCTGAGATTCGACCGGGAGTTCACCCCGTTGGTTGAGCCATTGAGCGCCATCCTTCCCAAGGTGTAATCGCTCCTCAGGTACCTGGACGTTCGCTCACCGTTGAATCCATTGTTGGTGTGGTATAAAGCAATCTTGTATTGCAGTTACCATTGGGCCCTGGGGCACTGGACGGAAAATTGTTTCACTCTCCAGAATTTCATGCAAGACCTCATTGACCGCAAGGTCATTGTTATAAACACTCAGTTGCAGGGTCTGCACCTGCCCCAGTACAAGCACAAGCATAGGCACCAGCACCAGCATGAGCACAGCCACACCCCAACATAGTCAGTCAGCCTCTCCCTCAACACACCAATCCGAGGGCACCCGGGACCTCAAGGTTTCACTGCCTCTTTCCTGCCAGGTCTAGCATTCCCTCGTTGGACCCATCTTATCCACGTTGCTTCTGAACCGTTTCCCTCTCAGCTGTATCAGTCCTTTCTCTCTGGTTTAGAACCCGTCGTTGGCATGATTCACCTGATTGCCAAGACAGAGCGTGCGGTCACATTGCCTACCATGCAATCACCCCTAGCTCAGCCCATCTGCATTGAAGCTAGACCCCAGTCGGATCCTACTCAACCCATCCAATTAGCAGCCTACTCCACTATGTCTTCCACCAGCCAACTAGTGGCCCAGCTAGAGTTGGCAGCTTGTACGCCCCTGGTCATCAATTTGACTAGGGATACCCACCGAGTACCATATGACTATGCCACAAAAATGTGTGCAGAAATCAATTTGACTAGGGATACCCACCAACACTGCCAGCAAATCCCCAGATGATGTCATCTCCTAGCTTAAGAAGGTCAAAGCTGATATATCCATCTGGGACCTCATCCATACCTCAGTCGAACACTGGGTGGCCTTCCTTAGGGTATTATAGGTAGCCCATGTATCCCCCACCATTGAGCCCACAACCCTTGAAAACATGGTGGGCATGATCGCAACGCCATAGGTTATCTCCTTCTCATCTCAGGAGTTGCCTCCGACGGGAACCAATCACAACCAACCACTATTCGTCACCGTGTAGTTCCAGAAGTTTCTAATTTCCTTGACATTGGTTGATAATAGCGTAGGTCTAAACATCTACCCCTTGCATACCGTAAGTAAAATCGAATTCAAAGCTGAGGATATCACACCAACTGTCAAAGGAATGACATCTTTTGACAACATGCACCATGATGCATTGGGAGTTTTGGTCATCCCTCTGACAAATGTCCAGCTCAGTTCGACGTCGAATTCTATTTTGTTGACCTCAAGCCTGCTTTCAATCTTCTGCTTGGGCGTCCTTGGCTGCACAAGTATCAGGTCATCTCGTCAACCTTGCACTGTATGATCAAGTTCTGCTATGGTGACGACGTTGTCGTTGTCATGGTAGAGAACTTTGGGAAAGATGAGGTTGACGTGGTCTCTTCTGTTGATCTCCAGACTTTCCACTTTGATCCCAAGCCATTAGATGTACTCTATCGTGTTAACCATTTCGAACTGGTCAATTTTGTTCTGGAACTCGAACACGTTAGCTTCTTGTCCGTTTATAGCCACCCTCAGCTGATGGTTGAGAACCTTCGTCATCGATTGGGGTACAAAAATGGAGCACCGCTTGGGCGATATTGTCAAGGGACTACGAAGCCCGTCATGGTGGAGGAAAGAAGAGACCGTGAAGGACTTGGATACCAGGGACCACATGGAATCGTGCGTAGGCATCGAAGGCTACTTATCCCTCAGTATTTGACTAACTTCGTTAGTACAGGTGAGATGGACCCAAACAGGAACCCATCCCCGGTCATGGCAGTGCAACAATAGTAGAGTTCAGCAGAAGATAACGAGTGTGTTTGCATTGAAGATTACTACACGGGCGAAGACTCCATGAGTGTAGTTGAGCCAAGCCCCACAGACAGAACAGAGCAGCAATAGGCAGCAGTTCCAGTATCCACTTGTTTGGCTTTACGACCCTCGTCATCAGCAGCAATTACCACGCCTAACACAGCAGCAGCATCATAGCCATAGTTAGTCACAGTCGCAGCAGTAGCATCACAGCCACAGTCAGTCACAGTTGCAGTAGTAGCATCACAGCCACAGTCAGTCACAGTCACAGTAGCAGCAACATCATAGCCATAGTCTGTCACAGTCATAGCAGCAGTAGCATCACAGCCACAGTCAGTCACAATAGAAGCAGTATCATAGCCACAGTCTGTCTCAGTAACAGCAGCAGCATCACTGTCATAGTTAGTCGCAGCACCAGCACCAAAGATTCAGTTAGCCACAGTAGTAGCACCACTAGCAGAGTTGCCAGAGATGGTAGCAGTCTAGAAGCAACAGTTCAACAACAGCAATATCCCAGCCTTTCTTGTTCCCAGATCTCTGGTACAATTGGAGTCTTGCACTTACTATGTTGACTTCTCCTCGAATGAGGAGGAGGGTGCAACCATTGAGACCTACGTGGACGCAGTGCTGAATGACCTGGAGGTGCTATTCTAGGAACAACTGGCGGTCTTGGCCAAAGACGCAACCGAAGAAGATAGAAACAGGAAAGGGAAAGCAGTAGCATCAGAGCTTGAACTTGCCCCACCCTAGAACCATTAAGGTCCTCCAGCAGTCATGGTTGTGGAGGAGGGCAAGGCAATCAAGACTAGACCAGAGGAGATGATCTCCGAGCAGCTGGGAGGCGGGTCTAGGTGGTTTTTGCAGCACAAGCTTCGCTTTAAGACAGGCGAGGGTAAAAAAAAGACCTTGAGGTAGGCTCCTCAGAGAGCCCATGGAGCAGGCCGTAGAGCAGTCACCAGCATGATGACAGTCAGGGGAAGATTATTGTAAATAGTACAAAAAAACACAAAAAAAAAAGGAAAAAAAAATACAAAAAACCAAAAATACTAGAACTACTGTAGCGAAGGGAGCCAAACAGGCCAGCACCTCAACAGAGTAGAGGGGTACAGGATCGGAATCCACGCAGTGCAGCCACAAGAATACCAGGGTCAGCATAACCCTCCTCAGGCACAGACAGGGGCAAGAGTCAGAATAGATCCTCTCCTTTGATATCACTGACTCCACATGCCAAGAGAAGGTATTGTCAGAGCTAATAGCATACGAGGAGGAGGACAACACATGCATTGATGATCTAGAAGATGCGCCAGAATTCCACCCTACGATCCAGAATGTCTAAATTTGCACGTCGAGGAGGACATGGAGGTAGTGAATATCGATGCGTCAGGCGATGTTAAGGAGGTCCGTATGAGTGCCAGATTGTCCCCACAGGCAAGGACAGATTTTATTGCATTTCTGAAGGAGTACAGTAATGTCTTTGCTAGGAGTTATGACGACATGGTCGGACTAGATGTTGAGGTAGTAGTGTACACCTTGCTGTTGAAGCTGGATGCTAAGCCAGTCAAGTAGAAGCTCAAAAGATGGCACCTGCAGTGGCTTCTCAAACTGAAAGAGGAAATCATGAAGCAGCTTCAAGTCAAGTTTCTTAAATTCATCCTTTACCCAGAATGGTTAGCCAATGTTGTTTTAGTGCCAAAAATAGACGGACGGGTTCACATGTGCATTGACTATGGAGACCTCAACAAAGCGAGCCTGATAGATGATTTCCCATTATCGATGTACTAGTGGACAACACTGTATGGCACAAAATGTTATCAGTCATGGATGACTTTTTAGGCTATAACCAGATCAGAATGCCGAAGGATGATATGGAGAAGACATCATTCATCACCCCTTGGGGGGTCTTTTGCTACAGAGTGATGCCATTTGGACTAAAAAATGTAAGCGCAACTACCAGAGGGCAATGATAGCACTCTTCCACGACCTCATGCACTAGGACATTGAGGTGTACGTAGATGACATGATTGCCAAATCCAAAGAGTCCAAGGATCATCTCGCTTGCCTAAGAAAGTTGTTTGACCGTTTACGGAAGTATAAGCTCTAACTAAATCCCATCAAATGAGTGTTTGGCGTGACATCCGGAAAGCTCCTGGGACATATAGTTAGCCAGAGGAGGATTGAGGTCGACCCTAATAAAGCCAAAGCCATCATTGACATGGCCCATCCGACCACAGAGAAAAAGGGCCGAGGCTTGTTGGGGCGTCTACAGTACATCAGTCATTTCATCACCCAGCTCACCCCCATATGTGAGCCGATCTTTGAACTCCTGAGGAAGAATGCTCAGATCACTTGGCGTGTGGAATGCCAGGCCACCTTTGACAAGATCAAGCAGTTGCTAGCCATGCCGCCAATCCTAGTTCCCTTGACGTTGGGACGACCACTCCTCCTCTATTTATCAGTTACACAGCACTCCATGGGCACAGTATTGGGTCAACACGACGAGACAGGCCGAAAAGAAAGGGTAGTATACTACCTGAGCAAGAAGTTCAATGACTGCGAAGCCAGGTACACCACCATTGAGAAAGCTCGCTTATCCCTTGTCTAGGCCACCCAACGCCTGCGACACTACATGATGGCATATCTAGTTTTATTGTTGTGTCACCATGACCCAATGAAATACCTATTTCAAAAGTCGACGTTGGTGGGTAGATGCATCAAGTGGCAAGTCTTGTTATCCCAATATGACATCACCTTTGTGACGCAAAAATTAGTAAAGGGACAGGCCCTAGCAGATCACCTGGTTGACTTACTTTTGCCAGAGTATCAGCCCTTGCAGACCCAGTTCCTCGACGAAGACATATTATTCACCATGGATGATTCGAGACTTGAGGAGTTAGAAGACCAGAAGTACTGGTGCCTCTACTTCAATAGGGCAGTGAACAAGAAAGGCTAGGGCATCGGGACAGTGTTGGCAACTCTGCAAGGACAGCTTATCCCATTTTCCAAGAAGCTATCGTTCCAGTGCACTAATAATGAGATGGACTATGAAGCATGCATCCTTGGCCTACAGGCTGCCTTGGAGCATGGTGTATGGCAGCGATAGGTCCATGGTGACGCCTTGTTGATCATATCCCAGGTGAATGGGAGTTGGAAGATGAAAGATCCGAAGTTGGTGCCATACCACTCATATCTTCTGAAGCTCATAGCAGAATTCAAGGATTTTTCCTTCTCCTTCATGAACAAAGCTAGGAACGAATATGCAGATGTGCTAGCAACTCTGGCATCGTGGCTGTCCATACCAGACGACCACGTGGTGGACGTATCGGTGACCCAAGTGGACTACTCTGTGTGCTGTATGAGCATCGAAGAAGCCGATCCACTCGAAGAGCTTCCCTAGTACCACGACATCAAGGTTTTCTTGCAGACTGGAAGCCTCCAGCTTGATACCCCTGCTACTGACAGGAAGACCATGCAGTGGCTTGTGTCAAAGTATGTGCTTGGAGGTGGTCATTTGTATAGAAGATCCTACAACCAGATGTAGTTGAGGTGTGTAGACAGAAAGGAGGCCGATACTATGATGCTACAGATTCATGCCGGAGTATGTGGTCCACACATGAATGGGATCTTGTTGGCCAAGAATGTCATGTTACAAGGCTACTATTGGTCGAATATGGAAGTCGATTGTTGTCAGTTCGTTCGAAGGTGCCACAACTGCCAGATCCACGGGAATCTGATCCACGCTCCCCCTCATCAGCTGCATAGTATGTCTGCACCTTGGCCCTTCTCGACATGGGGTATTGACGTCATCGGAGCAATTCATCCCATAGCCTCCAATGGGCACCGCTTCATCTTAGTGGCGATCGACTACTTTACTAAATGGGTGGAAGCAGCCTCCTACAAGTTAGTCACCGCCGTGGCTACTGAGAAGTTTATCTGGAACAACATTGTAGCCCAGTACAGGGTTCCCCATGCCTTCATCTCCGACAATGGGAAGAACTTCATAGCTATGATGGTGGAGGATTTCTTGTAGGGCCTCCACATCAAGCATCACAGATCCTCCCCGTATCGCCCACAGATGAACGGTGTTGTAGAGTCCGCCAACAAGAACCTCACGAAGATCTCTAAGAAAATGGCAGAGACTCATTGGGATTGGCATGACCTACTCCCCTAGGCATTATGGGCCTAGAGGAAATCTATTCGGACTTCTACAAGGGTGATCCCATACTTGCTGGTCTACGGCATGGAGGCAGTTCTCCCCATCAAGGTAGAGATTCCGTCACTTAGAATCTTGAGAGAAGCGGAGCTAGAATAGGTCGGAGACTCGTGCATACATCTGAACCTAATAAACGAGCACAGATTGCAAGCCTTGCATCATGCTTAATGCTATCAGAAGCACATGGCCAGGTCTTATCAGAAGAAGGTTCGACCCAGAAGCCTAACGCTAGGAGATTTGGTGCTGTGGGCAATTCATCTACCCAATGCTCATGGAAAGTTTTGACTTAACTGGCGAGGTCCCTTTATCATCAAGAAGACCTTTTTAGGAGGAGCTGTAATCCTGGAGGACATGAATCTCATTGAGCAATCTGAGCCGGTCAACACAAGCTACCTCAAGAAATATTACTAGTGACTGGGTCCTGGTGCGCTAGGCAAAGTCCTCTCCCCTACATCTGAGCACCCTGCATCATTGCATTCTGCATTTGTAGTCCGCATCTTGGCATTTGCCCATTCTATTTCATTGCATTCACATCGAGTTTTTGTAACATACATCCTTGCATTCTTATAGCATATGCACTCGGTATTCATATTTTGTTTCCTGTATAAGCATGCATACACATACACCATCTGCATTGTGGCTCAATGATGAAATCGGAAAAGCTTGGCCTACCTTGGGAAAAGGTTCTCACTTCCCGAAGAGTTCTATTCGGGTCATCTACAAGTGAGGAAGCCACTCGTCATTGAGAGCAGGACAAAGTTTTCAAACTCTCTAAGGATCCACACCTCCAAGTGACCTCCAAGAGAGAGATAAAATGCTAGGGTGTGAGCGAGGTGAGCAAGAAAAATCATAATGCATAGAAGGCACAAAAGAAATGAGAAGACAGAAGCCAGCCCTAGAGAGGGGTGTGTGGGCCAACTCTACCTCTACTGTACCCCGGGGAGGAGTCAGAGCAAGTGCCTAAGCCACTTACGCCATTGAAGGACTATCCCCCCTTCTTAATAAAAGCCTCCCACCATGGCATCCATACCCCCAATAGGAGTAGAGTGAACCCACACACCTATGAGGGAGTAACGGAAAAGCTAATAATATAAAAGAGCAGGTATGGGACCTAGAGAGTTTGATGTGGAGTCCTAGCCTCGTCACCATTTAAATGTTTACCACTCAGTTATCCATCCCCCAGGTATCCACCATCCTAACACAACCACCCCGCTACCCAGAGTGCCACCAGTCGGCTAGGGATCCAGATAGAGTTCGTCGGGCAGCAAACCCCTCATTCCCTTTCGGGTAGGCATCAAAGCTTTCCTAATGCTGAGGGCCCAACATAACTTAGGTAATCCATGCATCTACATTACTTGCCCATCATTGCTATTACAGGATAGGACTTTGCCTAGTCGCTAGCTAGGGGTATGTCAGTTGCCCTCTTGGTCTACGTCGGCAGCCCACCTTCAGCCAGGGAAATGTCAGCTGCCTTCATGATTGACCTCAGCAGAACATTTGTACTAGGAGCATGTTAGCTGCCCACTTGGTTCACTTCTAGCCAGGGGCATGTTAGCTGCCTTCATGTTTGACCTCAGTAAGAACATCTGTACTAGGGGCATGTCAGCTGCCCACGTGGTTCACTTCCAGCCAGGGGCATGTTAGCTACCCACATGATTGATTTCAGCAGGGCATCTGTAGCCATGGGCATGTCAGCTGCCTTCGTGGCCACCTCCAACTAGCTGCATCTCAGCCAGGAACACGTCCGCAACCTATACTCAGGCCCCACCAGATGAAGCATCCACAGCCAGGGGCATGTCAACTGCATTTTGGCAAATGGACATTTGATTGGGTATGTCAGGCCAAGAGATCAGTGCAAGCCAGTAACCCCACATTGAAAGCCAATAGAAAGAATGGATAAAGGTGGATCATTGGGTCCGGAAATGCTCCAAATTGGGACACCGGAGACCAGGGAACTTTAGCAATTGTCCCCACATCCGGGAGCCGCATGGTGGCAGTGTGTAGGAGATGCACGTGTTTACCAGGGACTCCAGTAGCCAACTTGCAGCAGAAGTACCTCCCACATGCTCGGCTTAGAGGCCAGACATGGCAAGTCACAATAATGTATCCAATCCACGCCTTTAAAAGGGTAGATGATTTAGCTTGTCCTAATGTTGTGGCGGGGTCACTCAAAGAAGCCAGTCATAGAAGGAGATAAAGGAGCACACAATGAAAGAGCATAGATTCTTCATTGAGATTTAAGTTCCAAGATACAATCATTGAAGGAAATCAAAAAAGTACACTACATATGCTCGAGTCAGGTATTCCCTCTAGTCTAGGGCCTCTTTGAGCTACTAGCATATTGAAACAGAGGAGCACCAGGGGCCATTTCACTGATCGGCCAATCTGCCTGTGTGTGTGCCCTATATGCCTCGGAAATGCCCGTGCCTCTCATCAAAGTTAGATCACTAGAGCTAACACCAGTCTGCAGTAGACGAGCCAGTTCAGTCAGGCCAAGAAGGACGACCACCCTCATATCGGTGCCATTGAAGAACACTGTGAAAGGCTCCGTGGTTGATGGGACGATCCGCCAAGCTATTTGACCTCCAAACAGTCCCTCTAGCTTCTCGTAGAACTCCTGTACACCAGAAATGGTCCGGGCATGCCCACTCTGGCAGTAAATCTGAAATGCCAGCCTCTGAAGATGCAGGACCTCGACTCTCATGTGAGCTGCCAGCCATACCTGTCAAAGCAATGAGTTAGGCAGTAGAGATGCGTCAATCTTGACAAAATTCAAAATTACTTGCACCAATGCTCCGTAGCCGTAGAAATTGCGACACCGATGAAAGGCATGATCCATGCCCGATAACTCTTTGCCAGAATCACGGGAGCCAGATCAATCGATTTGCTCACCACTGCCAAAGCGATCTCGGCCACCTCGATCGCTACAGTCATCTAGCCATGGTTGAATATGAGCTCCCCAAGAAAACGAAGGACGAAGCTGCGTAGCCATAGATCATCCCCCAGCACGGAGTGCCTCATGATCACTTCATCAAAGTAATCTAGGTGGGGCATCGGTTTGAAGCCGTCTACACAGATTAAGTGCCTCCCACATTCTGTGGTATTTAGACTAGTTGGCTGGGAAAGGACGGATGCATACCTGTCCCAACGCATGAAGATCGGAGGCCCCTGTAGTCTTGATAGGCCACAAATCTGCCTAGTTTCCTCCTGGGTGATGGTCAATTCCTCTCGATCAAACCAGAACACAAGGTGGACTGGTTTTCAGAATCTGGCCACGGTGCACAGGAGATATTGGCTCACCTCGATGTCCCTGATCTTCAAGAGTCACCTAGAGATCCCCCAGCACCGTAACTTCTCCCGGTCATTGTCAGAAAGCATATCAATCCAACATCTTAGTACGTTCGACCAGTAAGGCAGAGTGATCATCATCGGGAAACCCTAGAAAATCCACAAGAGCACCATGTCAAGAGCTTGTGATCTACAACCCGACCCCCTATTGCCATGGATGCCCTACCATGATGTCTGGGAGGAGGACGCCAGTAGTAGAGGAAGCAGAGGAGTCCGACGGGGGGTCGACGGAGCCGTCGGTGGTAGAACAGCTGGAGGATGGGCAACGATTGGAGGAGAAAAGAGTAGACCACCAAGGAAGCTCGGACCAGGAGGACTGAAGCGGATGGGTGCTCCCGTCCAGCAAATGCCTCCATTTTAAAGGAGGAAGAAGGTCTGTGGGGTAGCAGCAGATTGGCGACCCATGATTGTGTCAAAGGTCACGTGCGTCGTGGTTGCATGGATGACATGTGCGTATTAAGAAGGGAATTTGGGCCCTGTAACAGAGGCACTGAGTAGAAGAGCGTGCCACCTGTGCGGATTCATCAAGGATTTTCAGTAGCCACACCTTCATCCGAGATGCGCTTATAGGATGCGTGTACCACATGCGCATATGGCACAGGACTTAACAGCCAAACCACTACCTTTCCAGAGCTCGCCCAGCTGGCACAAAGGACCTGAAGCTCAGCAACAAGCAACAAACATATTCCAAGGCACACAGCAGGGCAGACAACATAAAAAGACATTTATCCAAGAAGCAGGCAATTAAAGAAATAGTTGAAGCTTATAGAGCCGAAATTTACAATTAATAGTGTCAAACTACAACACTTGCAGAGATACAAGTATAGAATATAAAACTAATCCCAGACTTCATTATCGCTTTCATCTGGATCCCGCCCTTGGGAGGCACGAGCGGTGTTCGCCCTTGCGCCGGAGCCATCGAGCAGTCGCAGCTAAAGCTGCACAAGCACGGGAAAGGGCTGAAGTAGAAGCGCCCGTCAAATCCCCGACGGTAGAAGCATCCTCCTCAAGGTCGGGGTCGGCCTCATCACCACTACTGCCAAGGATGACGTCCTTTAGCTAGTATCCCTGAAATAAGAAGGTCAGCTCTGAATAGCCACAGAAAGTAATAAACACAGAACCTAAAAAGCACTTGCCTCCCCGTGAGCTTTCCGCCAGGCCTGTACACATAAGTAAAATGTTATTAGCATGATCAAGTGCATAATATCAAGAAATTGAAAGACAGAGGAGTGTTGCAGAATACCTTCGCTCGTCGCATCTGAGCGTAGAAGTTGCTTAGCCTGCCCTCAAAGTGCTGTAACAGAAGTTGACAGTTGTGTCAAAACAGGCAGAATTGCAAAGTTATACCATGCCACAAGCAAAACAAGACTTTACCTTGGCCCAGTTCTCTAAGAACTACATGTCGCACTGTTTCTTGCGGAGGTCCTCCTCGAAGAGATATGGCTTGCAGGCGTGCTCGTACCACTCCTGGTACTCGTCATAGTCGGTAGGATGGAGAATGAAGCGGCTTCGATCGACCATGATCTCGATCGTGATAGAATGAGCCCGTACGCGGGTAGTGGCCCGAGGCACCATCTCGGTAGGAGGTGGAAGCAGGATGCCTAATTCCGGGGTTAACTGATGACGAACTTGGCCAGGTAGATAGAAGGCAGACTTCTTGAAGCAGAAAAATTTCATCTGCTTCCGACGGTAAGTCAGGGTAGAGTTTAGAGGCTCCTAGTCTAGCCTGGAGTACCGCTCAAACGGCCTTAGCTCAACCTGTACAGGGTAGAACAGAACACAAGTCAGTCCAATGGGTCAATAGAAAATAGAGAAAGCAATAAACAAGCATAGTGTTTGTAAACTCACATCATGTTTCGACAGCAAGTCCAACAGATAGCGGTAGGACTCGTAAATGTACACCCCTGCTACGGTACGGTGGTCTGGCTCACGCTATTGCTGGGGAAGCGGAAGAAGCCTGGGGCAGAGTTGGAAGAAGTAATGGTGTCACGCCCCAAATTTTCCACATTAATTTAAAACAATTTAAACTATGGGAAAATTAATGCTAAACAGAAAATATTTAACTACCAAGAACCTATGTGTGCAGCTACAAGACTCCGGACCACATGCACTACACTAAACCGCTGCATGTCTGCACCTGCAACCCAAAAACATGAGAAAAACACATGAGCGATAGAAGTCTCCATTACACACCCCAAGAAAACCGCAGAAAACAAAACTATAATTAATTTTTCTTTTAAATTCATTTCGTAAACCATTTTTCTCAAAACCTCACAAACCAAGCCCACACTAGCCAAAACCATAACCGGGGCACTACCAACCCAAAACCACAATCAAAGGCCCACAATGGCCAAAGCCACACGCAGTGAGTCAAGAAGCCTGGCCCTAGGCAACCAAACTCTGGCCACAAGTAGTCCATTGAGGAGTGACCATGGCGTTCTGCACTGCCACGGTGAAGCTACATTGTGTAGGAGTGATCATCGTCCTGCGATTCTCCCTACTTGGGGAACCCTCACAAACCATTTGGGCCCAGATTCGGCATGCCGAAAATGGGATTCGGTATGCCAAAAATCCCTAGTTCGGTAGGCCAATCTGTATCGGTCGACTGAATCAGGTCAACGGTCAACACTCATGCCAAAATCAGTATACCAAAAATGGTTCGGTCGACCGACTTCTCTTGATTTGGACAACTATTCAAAATCGGACGACCGAATTTCGACCAAAGGACCAAAACTGATAGAAAAATGGCATATCGAAATGGTTCGGTATGTCAAATTCTTCGAAAAACAGAAAACGGCCCAAACCCTACTGTTTGAAATCACGTAAGTAGGAGCTCCGATCGGACAATCCAAACAAACACCAAAAATCTTGCATAAAACATAAGCTGTAGACTCTCGAGTCTACTCCAAATATCAACAAACAAAACTAAAATCCATTCACCATGCATTGAGATATAAAATCGCAAATGCATAAATGCCCATAAATCCACCATAAATGCTCATAAAATCACAATAAATTCTGGGAATATTAATTTACCTAGATTTCATACAATCCTATCAATTTTTACCAATTTCATGCTCTCTATATAGGGGTTGGAGATATGTACCAGTAATGCACGTTTCGGCGATCCTCCGGCCAAGTCCGATGATCATGACGTCCACGGGGCTTCCTCGCCCTTTGGGACGCAACTTCGGAGCTCCACGCACCACCACATGCCACCGCACACCGTCACTGGCCCTTAAGCACGCTGAACAGAGGAGGGGAGAAGTAGGGGAAGAGGGATAGGGGAAGGAGAGTGAGAGAGGGAGAGAGAGTCAAGAAGGAGGAGGAGGTGAGTGGAGGGAGAGAACGAGTGGAGGGAGAGGGAAGGGGAAGAGAAGTGGCGTGCTCGAGACGGAGGAAGACGCACGGAGAAGGAGAGGGAGGAGAGGTGCGGAGGAAGAGTCGTCGGCTGCGCATATAAATATATGCCCCAAGGTGTTAGTTGCATGCATGCATGCACAATACAATCACCAGCCTCCCACACGAGCTAACAACCGCACTGAACTCTCCCACCAACCAACCCACAATGCGGGCACCACACAGACCCCACACCCGGGCTCACACAAGTACAGTGTCACAATGCACAGTGCCAACTACACACAAGGACGTGCAACACAAGCCGGCCCACGAGGCCCAAGCCCAAAAATACAAAACCACACAAACAAATCTCGGAACAGTAACACTCGTCCAGGAATAAATTCAATAAAATGTAAATAATTACAAAATGAATTTTACGGGTGTTACAAATGGCCCCGCATACAATGCTCCATCCACTAGTACTGCGAACACAGAAAAGCAAATTGAGGTCAGAACATAATCACATTGCGTAAACAGAAGGAGGTTATATAGAAGCTTACCGTCACCAGTGGGTAGAGCTCCACATGGGACCACTAGTTGCTCTTTACGATGCTATCCAGGCCACATAGCATGTAGGTATAACTGGCGCTGCACCAGTCATACCGATCCAAGTGATCCAGGTCAACGAGATATATCAGCCAATCCACCGAGACACAATACCTAGAGGTGTCGTAGAAGATCAGGGCTATTAGCTCTATTAGGAAGTGGCAAAGAATGAACTCCGCCTTTTTTGAACCCGACACGGGATCCGACTAGAACAAGTTCCACTCCTTTATCCAACTGTAATGGAGGTAGTGTGCTGACTGGGTCAGTGGGAGGCACTTGCGGCCCAAGATCTCCAGAACCATGGCCAATCCCAAGGTCGCCTTTCCAATGATGGGCTCTTTCCCAAAGCAGAAGCCCGTCAATAGAGCCCAATGCTCCGACAAGACTGTCATCTCGCTGAAGGGAAGATGGAAAGTGTGGGTCTCGTGTTGCCACCACTCCGCGAGTGCCCAGAAGAACTCATAGTGACCATGGATCGCCCAGAACCGCAGGAGGCCCCCGAAGGGGGTGCGGTGCAGTAGAAACTCCTTCAAGAAGTTGGGGAGACGCTCAAAGTGCTCCAGCATTGATGTCCAGAGACACCACATCACCCACTTGGTATCACCAGCCTGAGGAACCAGAAACAGCGGGGTCAAAAACCATGAATAATCAACAAGAATTTATATGAAAAAAGGGGAAGGTTTACCTCAAAATTGTCACAGTTGCAGATATGGTTTTCATCCAACAACCGACCCTTGAAGTTGCCAGATTCTTGCCAATGGTGTTGTTAAAGTTAATAGGATCTAAAGCATGCCTAAAAAAAAGAAAGAGAAAATAGTAGAACAAGGGAAGTTTTGTTTTCTTATGTCCTCGGGGATGTTGGGCATCGCCTCCTCTAATGCCCGGGAGCTAGAAGTAGCCTAGGATCGTGAGCTAGATCCACAACCCTGAGCCTGTCAACTAGAGGCGACCCCAAATCGTGAACTGGACCCACAACCTCGGGCCTGCAAAGTGGAGGCGATCCTGCTCGCCAGGGTCACCATAAACTTGGACTCATAATTTGATTGCAAAAGCAAGATCATGTTTAAATGAGCATGTTATCTAAACAAAACCGTGGCTGGCCGTCACACCAAAAGCACAAATAGTCAAAGTAATAAGAGACATTGAAAGGAAAAATCAGATTTTTTTTATTTATTCAAGGACCTAACGTTTAAATTTTGGGTGAGGTTGGTCCAAACACAAAGACAACGGCTTTCTACAGAGGCATGCTTCACTGTATCATTCACAACAGCATGTTCGGCGACTTTTTACAATGTTGTTCGAACAAGCATGATGGTACATTTTTTAAGCATGTATGGTGTTTTTTTCCTACAGTACTTATTCAAGGAAATAATGGCATGGCAATTTAGTCAGTTGATTATCCAAGCAAGTATAATGTCTCTTCTGTATATACATGTATGGATGAGCATGATGCATTGACCAAGGCCAACCCTGTCCTGCAACCACCGATGCGATCATCGTCTGAGGACAACCACCCGTCGAGTCACCCCCAGAACAACCTACCACACCGCATTCCACAGGTCACTGCCTCGCTCGAGCCAACCCAGGCCATCGATCGTCCCAGAGTCACTGGTGGTGAAGGAGAGGGGAGATGACCGTGCACACAAGGAATACAAACATGGAGGAGGAAGGCAAAAGGAGGGAAGAGGGAGTCCCATTGCGTCCGTGCAACACCTCCACCGCTCATCGCGCCAACGACACATCCCTGCCAGAGCCCACACCTGAGCACACCTCTCCCGTCCCTGCTCGAACGTCGCTCCGTTGTGCCCCTTGCGACCAACCCCATGCTGGCGATCCATGTCCTGGTGGCGCGGAGGGCACACAGTGTCGACGCCCCTCTGCCTGAGCCCACGCTTGTGCACCTCCGTCGGAACCTGCACAAATGCCGCTCCGCCTGCGTCCGCACGCCCGCACCATGGTCCCACCACCCGAGCCCTAGCCACCGTTCGGTTAAGAGAGGAGGAGATGAAGATGAGAGGATAGGCGGGAGAGGAAAGGAGAAAAGGCTCGTATGGGGGTGGGGGGCTTTTTAAATGATTATTCTTTCATCTTGATTCATGAAAAAATAACATGCAGGAGTCTCCATGCAAAAGTAGGGAAATGAAGACCAACTACCATGCATCCATTCAAGACAGGAGTAACTGCCAGTGGACCCTGCAGGTTTTGGAAATTTTACTCTAGCCCTTTGGCAATTTTTGCAAAGATTTTAGACCAAATTGCAATTTTTTTTTTGTAAACGGTAATTTTTATGCATGTTCCAGGAACCTAGGACCTGTGGCGAGCTTAAAGTTCTCTCAACCACTGTGACAATGAGACATTGTCGACCAAATTGCAATTTACTCGGTGAAAAGCATAACCATCCCTCAAAACATTAGAGAAAGCCAAAAAGGTCCACGCAGATTTCAGGACCCCAGGCAAGGTTTTCGGGACCAGAATTGCCACCTGAATCGGCCCTGGTGGACAGTTTTGTAGATTTTACAATAGTTTCTAGAAATTACGGATGGGTCCCTAGACTTCTCCAATTGCTAGTGGATTTTCTCTTGTCATAACCTATCCACCAAAACAGATCCGAAGAACTCAGATCGACATCAGGTAGTTCATTACCTTGGAAAGTCCTTGAATGACTCAGAACTGGAAATTTTGCAAAGAGGCCCCTAGAACTTCATATTAACTCAAGCCCTAGTTCATGTAGTCGAAAGTGAAGTGAATGCTCCAAGAGCTTGGCCAGAACATAAGCATCACTAATGGAACAACAGTTTGAACTCGGAGGATAGTTTGAGGGAAATTTGCAAAAAAGCCCCTACTATTTCCTAAATTAGAAGAAAACCCTCGGCTATCACCGAAGCAGATTGTCTGCCAAACTTGACCTCTCATGAGAGATCAAGAATGCCCTCGTTACACTGGAATTTAGCTTATGCTTGGACATTTTCAAAACTCGACAGTTCAGTGTAAAATTACCGTAATGGCCCTATCAACCGACCCTCTAGATGATGGCACCCCGACTGCCGATCAGGGTCCACCAAGAGTCCCTTCATCCTCGGTCAAGCCCATGATCACTCCAGAATCATGTGGTCAATTGCAGTAGATTCCGTCGTGATTGGAAAATTACCCTTTTGCCCCTATCAGTGCGCAGTGGAATCTTGAGTCCTATCCACATGCCAAAGGCTCTCATGCACCTTGTGACAGTTTGTGAGGGCATCCTTTGGAGCAAAGCCAGCCACAGACGGAGTTTAGAAAGATGAGGTAAAATTACAGATTTGCCCTTGCCTTGTCAAAAGCTTAGGGAACACCCAAGAAGAGGCAACATTAAATCGACCGCGGCGATCGCTTTTATCGACTCATCTCACCTTTTTTCTTTGTCGGCCTGGCAAGTCTGATAACTTTTTAACTCTCCCCTTTCTGCCCGCTCTTAGTTGACCTATCTGTATACCGAAAACGACTAGGTTCTATCCTTCCTTTCTTTGTCGGCCCGGCAAGTCCGATAACTTTTCAGCTCTTCCCTTTCTGTCCGCTCCTTGCCGACCAGTCTGTACATCAACAGCGACTAAGTTCTATCCTTCCTTTCTTTGTCGGTCTGGTAAATCCAATAACTTGTCAGCTCTCCCCTTTCTGTCCGCTCCTAGTTGATATGTTTGTACACCGACTAGGTTCTACCTTGTCAGCTCTTAGACGATCTGTCTATACACCAACAGCGACTAGGTTCTATCCTGTCGGCTCCTAGCCAATCTGTCTGTACACCGACAGCGACTAGGTTCTATCTTGTCAATTCCTAGCCGATCTGTCTGTACACCGACAGCGACTAGGTTCTACCCTATCAGCTCCTAGCTGATCTGTCTGTACACCGACAGCAACTAGGTCTTATTTTGTCAACTCCAAGCTGATCTGTCTATACATCGATAGTGACTAGGCTCTATCTTGTCAGCTCCTAGCCGATCTGTCTGTACACCGACTAGGTTCTATCTTGTGAGCTCCTAGCAGATCCATCTGTACACCGATAGCGACTAGGTTCTATCTTATTCCTTTATTCTTTTGTCGACCCGACAAGTTCGATATCTTGCCCTATACCCTCCTAGATCCCCGTCTAGGCAGATAGGATCAAGGATGCCCCTCTTTTGGACCGATACCCCAAACTACCTAGATGACCTCCGTCACTAGTCATTTTTTCGATCGGCAAGTCCGTTATTCTTGCCATGCCCCTCTTCTCCTCAGGCTGATAGCTGAAACTATCCAGCGATGAATCCGTCAACTCATCACACATCATAGCATTCATTCGCAACTGCATGTACCAACTTGCATCTACACACCACAGGCATCATAGTCAAGCATACTCCATATCTTCAGCATCTCATACATTAGAAATGGTCATTCATTTGCATTCACTAACAACACAGTAGCACTTAGCAGTAGCAACACTTACGCCTACATTAGCATCGCTCACAACCACGTGTATACCTGCCTGGTTCTGGCATGGGGTCATTTAGGCATTCTAGAGAGACAACCCCTGCATCGGCATCTACACCTCGGCACGTAAGCCGTGTCCTCCGGTGCATTCGCTGGGTAAGCGACTCAAGGCCAATAGCAATGTTTCCTTCCTGTTGACTTGGACGGGGTGTCTTCTTTCAACCCTAAGTAGCGGTCTTGATTCCCTCGACCTTGCTCAGGGAGGGGCATCTATAGACACCCCGGTTTCTGGCCTATGTTGGCAGTTTAACTCGACACAAAGTGCAATTGGACGACTGACCTGATCTTACCCCAATTCTCCAACCAAGCCCAAAAACCTAAACCAACCCAAAAACCTCAAATTAACTTTAATTCCACTCATTCACTAAGCCCAACACCTAAAAACCCAGCCCGTGCACTCCGGTCCAATGACATGTGTGGCCCAAGCGCACGTTAGGGCCAGGGTAGCAAGACAGGCGTCGCTTGACAAGTTTCCTTCATCGTACAACCTCGTACCTCATACGAGTGATGTTGTACACGAACCCTGACCTGTCCCCGACGTGCCTGACACCCTCAACCAGCCTTTCCCGACCCATCACCCAACCACCATACCCGGTGTCGTCCCGTCGTCACGCAACATCTACAACGGCGTCGACGCCACGCCTGCAACCACTCCCTGGCATGCCCGATAACCGAACCACCCACGCCGTCCCGCTCCACCTACCATCCCAGGGACGATGCACCAAAACCCTAGAGAGCCCTTCAAAAGAGAACACCAAGCAATCGTGCGAGAGAAGAACAGAGAGAATCCAGAAAAGACTTCGTCGGAGATTTCTAACCCAACACCCCAACTCCGACTAGCCACCCTCTTCTCCCCTTCGGCGAACATCTCAAGCTCCCTAGCTAGCCTTCTGTAACCATGCCAGCGACAGCCTCATGCGTGGCACCCAAGGCCAAATGCACGAGGACCAGCAAAGTCATGGCAAAAAGCGATAAAGCAATGATAAAATGCAGGAGTCGCCACCTAGTCTACTTAAAAATCGGAGACGAGGAAAACTATTTTAAAACACTAAAACTATGCAATAAACTAATGGAAAAGGTCATCATGAACCAAAAGAATTTGGTAAGGATCCCTGTTACGCACTGAGAAAGTATTAGGCACCCTTGTGCGCCCGAGAAATCTGTCTTTCATGGGTTTCTCATTTACTTATATGGAAATGTTGGCCTTTCAGCCTGTTTTTGTACGCCCAAGGGCGATATGGGATGCTACATGTAAGTTGTGCTTAGTGCTAGACTTGGGTAGAGAGACTGTGGGATATGCCTTAATGCTCTGAAAGGTCACTCAAGTTGTGGATCAAACATAGGTGCAAAGATATTGCACCAATATAACTATAGATCCAGTAATATTGAGTGGCTAACATCCTTACATTGCTACATGCAAAATCTAAGCTATCATGTATAGATGAGTATGAAATCCGACTAGTGTCATCCTTATATATCTAGGAAAACACACAACAAAAACCAGAGACAAAACAAATCAGGAACCATGCTAAATACCATGCCAAAAAGTCACTATTAGTGCACTGAAACAGGCAGGTGTGCCTGTTTGGTGCGCCAGAATGGTGCTCCTGCCCAGTGTGCCACCTAAGTGCTCCACTAAGGTGTGCCAACAATGTGTGCCACTAAAGTGAGACCCATAAATTACAGAACAAGCAGTAAGCTTGATTGATATGCTATGCGATATAAAATCTTGCAAATATGCTTAAGACCATCTGAAAACGCATCCTAGACATCTAAAAAACCTGATTTCATATAGGTTCATCTCTCTTCCATAAGGTCATAGAGGAAAGAGTGGCAACCCATGACATGGGTATTGTGCTCAAGGGCAAGAAGCCTCACACAAGACCACACATTCCTATTTTGACAAAAATCATAGGACAATGACTAATGCGCAAAGCCAGCACCAAAACTTATGCAAGAAGAACAACATAGATGCATGCAACAAAAAGGGGAATGAACCCATTAAATCAGTCCTATTGCATCTAAAATATGAATAAAACATGAATCCACCAAATATTGCATGTCTCTGAGATTCAGTAAAAAGAGACAACAAAAGGCAAGCATATATCTCATCCAATAATACAAGAAGAAGACATGATTGGTATAGTTGCATAAAAGTCATGATCCATGAGAATATCATGCACTACAAAATGACCCAACAAGTATAAAACTCAGCACATTCATCATATAAGACTTCTCTAAAGTGATCCCAAATTCATGAAAGGAAATCTAGCTATTAGAAAGTCTAGATGCTTACCTGTGGGTGTGCTCTTGTACTCCTCCACAAGGGGCTCGAGATGACCTTGATAGCTAAAGAAAATAGGGATCTCCTTCCTCCCAAATGACCTCCAAGTGATGTAAAAGATGGAACTTTATGGAAGGTGTGAATCAGGGGCTTTTCGCTATGCTTGGTGGATGATCTCTTGCTCAAAGGATGAGGGTTTTGGCTCTGGATAAAAGCTAGGTCGTTGGTGTTTGTGTTAGATGCAAAGGCTTTCCCTTTCAATTTTCTTCCAATCCCTTCTCCCAATGACTACCAAGAGTTTATATAGGGAGTGCTTGGAAGTTCTAAGGGTCAAGAAACCAAAAGACTCCCCCTAAGACCAAGAGAAATGATCGTTATGCTGATAATAAATGAAAGTTATAGTAGATCATGGATATAATGGCTGGAGTTTCGCTAGGCAAATGAACAACCAGCGACCTGGAATCGAGCTGGTGCGCCATCTATGTGCGCCAGTTAGGTGTGCCAGTGAGGTGCGCTTGGTATGTGCGCTAGATAGGTGTACTAGGTAGGTGGTCTACTTTGGTGTGCTTATTTAGTGCTATGAGAAGATGTGCCATATTATTGTGCTACAAAAATGTACCGAAAAGGTGCCATCTAGCTATATCGGTCAAATGTGCTAAGTAGGATGATGGATTTAATTCTGGGGTCTAGTTCATGACTCTAGATTAGTTTGATGCACTTGGAGGATTCTGTTTGGGAAAGCAAGATCTGAATTCATCGCTACAGGATCCATCAACAAGCCGCCTCAAAATCGGGGTGTCTACACCTTCGCTTACTCTCAAACCACCTTCAGGCCTTTCCCAGCTGTCATACCACTCACCGGAGCTCCCCCGTCTGCCGACTTCGAGGACACTCCATAGCCACCCACAAGTAACGATTTCCCCCCAGACCCCTAAAGGAGTAGCTAGTATTATTTTTCATCACTTCCGCATTGTTTTGTTTCTAGTGTTTGCCTCCATTCGTTGCATCGCGTCTTCCTCCCCGTCGATGGATGGCGAGCGCCGGCGTGAGGCATCCAGCCTTTGAGCGCTTGGCCACGGCCTTCCCAAGGCATGTCCCTCTTCCACTCCAACACTCCAGTCACCACAGAGCTATGCTTGAGTCTATGGTCTCCTCATATGGCCAGTCGGACTCTAGCGGGCTGTGATGCCAGCGAAAGAGGTGGGGAAAAGGCCATGACACTCCTCGTTTTGATTTTTCGGAGTTTCTGCCATGCCATATGATTGTTCAAGCTTCCTGAGTGTTTGCATAGCTAAGGCATTGCATGCTTTGCATGGATGAGGTGATGAAGGAGGAAGGTCTGGCCCTTGTTCTACCTGCACCCCGCGATAGTGCGTCTCACATTCCCGTATCGGACAGGGCCCGGACGGGGTCAGACCCGACCAAGCCAAGGCCACACCTTCCCTATTCAAGGTCACCCATGCATGTTCTGTTTCTTCAAGCTTGGTTTTACCATCTGACGCTTTGAACTTTTGTTTTTATTTAAGTATTCTTTTAAGAAATGGTTTCCCGATTCCTAGCTTATGCATGAACTCTAGCATGATAAATCTCCCTTACATCTTGTTAGTCATTGCATTACAACCCTTGTGGCCTGGGGTCAGGCCATGATGGCATATAGCCATGGCACCTCCGGATGGCACGTCGTGGTTGCACGAGTCACTTGTGTGTCGCACATGCTCGTGTCGTCCAGGGTGAAACCACTCATAGCTTAGCCATTGGTCCCACCACACCTGCATCCTATGTTTTTGTTTTATGTTTCCTGTTTTGATTACATTCAATTTCCAGTGTGACATGTTTCCTTAGTCATATAATTTACTTCTCTTGCATCATTCATGTGGCCCCATTAATTCGCATCTAAGTGCCCACATTTCTATGCATGCAAGTGAAATTCCAAGAAAGACCAACTCGTCAGGCGTACGGGGGTGCCAATACCTTCCCCATATGTAATATGAGTCCTTTCCCTTTCTTTGGTTCGCAATGATCCATGTGTCGAATCCATTTGGCATGAGTCATCTATTTTCCCACATTCGATTTAGAGTTTTGATTTTCCATTACGGTTTTCCTTGTCTTCCCGTTTTGAATAGACTAGGTGGTGACTCCTTGTTTTATCTTCTTGTCATTTTTCTGGTGTTTTCGAGCCGTCTTCCTGTCCTCGGAATCACCGGATTCACCGTGGCCTTACCGGTTTCCATGCGGTCCCGATCGCATAGGAGCATGGTTCCCCTCTACTGGCATGGTCACACGTGTTATCAAACGTTTTTTCAAAGTCTAATTTAACCATTACCTCTTTAGACTTGGAGGAGTGAAGGGAATACAATATTTCTTAGGCAACAAGAAAATAGTCACTAATGTTGCGTTCTTTTAAAAATACACATTGACAATCATCAATGATGCTATTCATGATAGGAAAGAGTTAGGACGTTAGGCATTTTGCAATGATTTTGTGGCTACTATTGAGTAAGCTAATAGGTCGGTAATGTTGGACAATCTCAGCAATCAACTTGTTAGAGATAAGGACAATGAACATTTCATTGATTTGTCTTAGGATAACAATGTCCTAAGAATGGAAAAAGAGGTGAAAGGCTTGGAATAGGTCTTTCTTAATCTAGCTCCAAAAATGATGGTAAAAACACAATGGAAAGCCATCTGGTCCTTAGGATTTATCTCCAGGCAAGGAGAGGACACTATTCTTGATGTCCTTTTCAGAAAAGATGCCTTCAATTTACTGTGCATTGGGAACCTTGTGTGGAAGAAGAATATCCCAATTTAGGGGAAATGTAGGAAAGGGGGATTTGTTGAAGAGAGATAAGAAATGATTGCCATTCGCATTCCTGATGGCATGTAGTGATTCGCATCGGGCTCCTTTTATAATGGGGAAGGATATTGAACTCCTCCTCTATCTAGCACAGGTAATTTTGTGGAAGAGTGATGTATATAGATCTCCCTCCTTAAGCCACTGCATTTGAGATCTTTGCCTCCAATAAATTTCTTGGCTTTTAAGAATAAGAAGATGTTCAAGTCTCAAGTCTTGTTTCTGTTGCCATTGGGAAGGGGATAGCGCACACGTCTCAACTTGACTATCAAGACTTTGGATGAATTTTGAATCTCTAAAAGCCTAGATAGATGGGTATCTCTATGAGTAAGTAGCCAGGCTTTGATGATAAGTTTTGTAGCTTTGAGTTTATAAGAAAGATTTGCAATGGAGTCCACAACAAGGGAGAATTGGTTCCAGCAGTCCTGAACTATATTATCAAAACCTTTTTTAAAAACCTAGGATTTATGGAATCTGAAAGGAAAAGGTCTTCACCCAAGCAGCTTAGTATCGAGATACATGGGTGTATGATCAGAAACAACTTTGGCTTTGCCAGAATAGACAACAGTTGGCAAATGACACTCCCTATTGGGAGAGATAACAAAGAGGTCTAATTTTACTAAAATTTTGTCATCTTGAAAATTTAACCACGTATAGGAGAAGTTATTGGGTTGAAAATCTAAGAGGTTGGCTTGGGCATTGAAATCGTTAAAATATACCATCAGTGGGATATAATAAGACCCATTGGGTCTTTTATGGAAAAATTTAGTGACATTAAAATCCCCTCTGATGACCTAGTTATCCCCAACGAAAATTTGGATGTGCCTAAGTTCAGAAAGGAACTAAAGCTTAGACAAGGTTGAGCAAGGGCTACAGACCCCAGTGAGCCACTATTCAAATGAATCAACATGCTTTCGGAACTTGATAGAGAGCGATAAGTACCATAAAAAACTCCAACTGAGAAGATAAGGAGTCATCCCAACTCATCAGGATACCTTTGGCATGACCCTGATTAGGTGCAGTTTTAGGTCTGGAAGTCGTGCATTTAGGTTTTCACGACAATCAGACCTTTTTAGCTAGTTTTTTCTAGTGAATAGACCTCCTGTAGTTTCAACACCTAGCCTTAGGGTGCCATGTGTCGCCGTTGCTAGACAGGTGACATACATCGACGCCACTATGATAGGTGATGGAAACTACAAACTGTTTCCCCTGCAGCCCTTTCGTTTTTTTCCTGTTTGTGTTGATTTTCTCAGTTTGCAGTAGCAAAATAAAATGAATAATCATCTTGTCCACTGTCTTTTTAACTGTTTAATGGGCCTAAGGACTGAGGTGTGAGGTGATTGCCTTTGTCGTAGGGACCGGAGCCTCGATCCTTGGGGTTTTTAAAAAAAAATCCAAATAAAAGTCAATGTTTCCTCTATGACGTGCATGTCCTTTTTGGGAACTAATCTATTTGAATCTTGTCTTGGGTAATACAAAATAACCACTTAAATCCTGAGCAACTCTGTTGCAAAGGACTTAAGAGAGGTGTTTTGTGTTGTAATTTACTTTCACAAGGAGCACTTTTCTCTCCCTTGACTCTTGTGGAAGTAAGTTAGAATCTCGAGTTAAGAGTTGTATTCCCCCTCCCCCTTTTAGTGGTTTGATGTGCTTATGTGATTGAAAATGCGAGAGACTCGGCTAAACTTGGGTACACTAGGCTTTACCTTTAAGGGATAGGGATCTAAGTGTGCTCAGGCTCCCCAAAGACCCTCAGGTGTTGAGGTATAGGTAGTACCAACGAGGAGGAATTTTATCCCATTTATGCAACCCTAGAACCTAGAAGAAAAGCCTTACCCCTTACTATAGGAACCCAAACAGGCTAAGTGAATGCGGGTTAACTAAGCCATTAATTAACTATCAAAACACATAAAATTGGCGTTCTATGTGCAAACTTCATTGATTAATTAGGCTTGTTTGGCATTGGCTTTGTTTAGGACAGATTTCGGCTGCTGGTACAGACAGGCATTCATGCAGCTTGTGTAATTGGTGTCGTTATCCGCTACTACTCCCATCAGTGACGAGTCATGGTGTCGTCTCAATTAGCGATGTCATGCAGACACGTACTGTGTGCCTTGATTATAGGGTGGTTTGGCCTTTGCTTGCATAACAGGTTACAGAGAAGTTCTGAAATAGTCCTTGGTCATTAGTTACTTTATTCACAAATTACAAACTTTTCTTTGTATTTCATTTGCATTAGAGTTGTAATTTTCATTTTGTAGAAGACTTGTAAAAGGTTAAAAGTAGTAAAGAGTCAATAAATACTTCCTATTCTAGTCGAAACTTGTAATAATCTTGCAAAGAAGATCAACAAGAGAAGAGCAGTCAAAGATGACAGAGGCGTATTATTCTCACACCGGCTACTCTAGCACGTCAATGACATCAACTTTTGCAAGCGGCTTCATTGGTTAGCATGGGTTCTTGTCCAACATGTCAACCCCACACATGGCCCAGTCTTATGAACAAAGTGGAGGAAGAGGGGTAAGTCTTGTCTAACCATATAGTACCCCTTTGACCATCCATTCACATACATTACCTAGAGGGGGAATCAACTAAGCTCAATCCATGACCCATCATAACCTCTCAAGTCCAAATACCCATGGATCCTCTCCCTTAAACTCTCACCAAGGCTTGATAGCCACACCATTCATGGGAATTATATACACTATATCACCAAATCCTATCCTAAATTTCCTAACACAAGGCCCGTCCATGCAATACACTGCATCAGACCCCACGACCTCGGTTTATCCTTCTGCCCAATAGGCTATACAAACCCCACTGAGCCACCACTCACAACATTACCTAGGGGCAACTCCACCCCGTCACATATTGGCTCAACCCTCTTTCTCTCTTGAGTATGATACCCCTCAGCACTAGCAATATCATCAAAACCAAGGGTACCAAGGCCAAGGGCAGTTAACCCTTCCCGATTCGAGCATTAAAAAGATGATCTTAGAGGTGTTAGTAGAGGCTGGGGTCAAATCAAAATCACTGGTCGGCTTTGATACATCAAAGTTCCCACACTTCATGTTGTTGCTTGGATTTAAATTGCCCAAGACACCCAAGTATGATGGGATAGGCGATTCGAGAAGTAACCTAGCCACCTTCACCATAGATGCGGTACCCTATCGCCGTGATAATGGGCTCACTATCTACTTGTTCTTCAAGAGCTTGGAAGGAGAAGCACTGAGGTGATTCAACACACTCACAACATATGACCCTAGTGACTTCAAGCTTGAGTTGGAAAAATTTCTACAATAGTACGTTCATTGTATCTAGCACAACCCCAACCCACCATTGGAAACTTCCTTATTGAGAAGATGAGGCGAGATGAGGACTTCACCACCTTCGCCAGTAGGTGGAGGGACATGACTACCAGATTGGAATGTCACATCCCAGAAAGCCAGCAGTCGAAGTCATCGTCCAAAACACTACAGGGCACTCAAAGCAGGCCTATTGATGGACGACTTCCACACATACTCTCAACTGTATGATAGAGCTACAAGAGACCTCTTCAATAAAGAGAACCTATCGTTCCTGGAGTATGAAAGAAGGGACCAGAAGAAGACCATAGCTGCACATACGAAGGGATTACAAGCGACATGGCCCAGGTCTCCATTCAACAAGGACAGAAAGGACAGTTAGTTCAACAACAAGGGTAGCCAATGTAACTAATTCAACATCCAAATCAACTTGTCCAACCACAGTAGTAGGGGCAATGCTAGTATCAAACGATGCAACAACTAATCGAACGGTAGCCCCAAAAACAACAGCAACAGCAACCCCAGTACTAGCAGCCACCCACTCACCAAGACTATGCCCAAAAGGGGCAACAACGAAGGCAGGTGGACTACCATGACCACGCTCTCAGAATGCTGATGGAGACTGGAGATCTGTTTCCCGACCATCTGGTAGTCCACATGGAGGAGGAGGGTGACGAGCCAACTACCCCAAAGCTGGTGATTATCGAAGGCACACAGGCAGATCTAGATCAGGAACCACCAACCAAAGCAGAGGAAGGCCCTGATGCATCTAACAAACCCTAGGATGACTTGCTCATTTGTGATGAGTATGACGACCAAGACAACAACGCTTGGGACAACCAGCAGGTCCAAGGGATCTTGACTGAAGGTACGGTGGCCTACATCAACCAATGACCACCTCCAATGCAAGAGGAGTCTGCTAGAACAGAACTGCTACCCATCTATGATGAATATGCTGATCAAGACTGGTATAACGTAGAAGTCACCATCGATATTCTCTACCAGTAGCTCAGTTCACTACAAGCAGCCCGTGCATTAAACACTCTTTGCCAACATCCATAAGCAGTTTGCGTTATAGAAGAGCCTCCGCCCAAGCCTCCAGATTCGATAGAGATAAGTGGGCCCACCAAGAACATTCACGATTACATCAGTTAGGGAGAGATTGAGAAAAGCATCAACCCAATCGATCCCTCGTAGAGACACCAAGCCACCAAGGGCACGTTGGAGGAAACAAACCAAGAGGAGTCTAATTGGGATCCTCACAAGGCGAGAACTAGGCACAAATTGAAAGAAAAACCAATAGATGCAGCACTATCATTTCAACCCTCCACGCCAGGGGCAGGCTCCTATTGCCATGTCAAAGGTAAGGCCCTCCATCTGAGAAGGGCAATAAAAAGCTCGACCGAGCCCGACTAGGGGTAAGGTCATTTTATTTTTCAAAAACATGTAAATAAAACATTTAATCTTCTTTTTTGCTTGAACATTTCCTTTTATTTGTCTTTGTTATTTTGTATGCAAGGATAGTAGTAATAGAAAACAATAATAGAGATGAATGATGAGTGTAAGTCACACACCTGACCACTTAATCATTAAGCATAACTGCCAAAGTATTATCTAAGTTTTTTCCAAGTACAGACTATAACACCATGGGAAGATCCACCCAATGGGTAGGATAATATGAAGATCTCTTCAGATCCATGGGAGTTATATGTACTCTAGCAGTACACCCTTGATCGACATACTAAAACCTAAAGAGGGCTTAATACCTAGTATCTGCTAAGGAAGAAAGAAAGTTGTTTCTTACATAGAAAAGAAGCTGGGCAACTAGGGTGACCCAAGCCTTGTCCTATCCACACATACACTTACACAGGGAGATGAGAGTAAAGCAGGTTTAGAGCTTAGGCATATCATAAAAGCCACTCACCCTGTACAGCGTGGCCTTCTAGCATAAGTCCGAGAAGGAAGGCAATGATGGATGAGCGCATTAAAAAACCAAATAACTTAGAAAGTAACCAAACAAGGGGAGAGCATGAAAGCAGGTACGTCATTATAGTATAAGTCTGAGAAGGTTGTGATGGGCGGGTACTCATAATGGGGGTGAGATAACAGACGCATAGGTGTGTTGTCATAGCATAAGTCCGAGAAAGCGGTAATGGGCTGGCATCTACAGAAAAATAAAAAAGAGGGGAACCCCAAAAGAAAAAGAAAAGCAAAGAAAAGGAAAAAGTAATGAAACCCAAAAACCCCTAGGTTAGCTATAGGCGCATTAGGGTCAACCATCGATGAGTGGCACAAAAGTTATAATCGACGTTGAGAGCCTGTTGAACCTTAAGTCTCCCCTACTTTTCCACACATAGGAAAGGGGCAGGAAAACCCTCGAAGCTCAAGGACCAAGTATATAAGGGAGATAATGATCAACTAAAGCTAATATGAAGTCCTAAGTCCTCAAAAGGCCAAGGCATGATGAAAGAGGCAACTTTCTCACTTTGGATAATACAAGGTAGCGATGCTAAATGCATAAGAAGGAGGGTTGTGACTGCACTCATCATCATCATCATAAAAAAAGAAAAGAAAATTCAAAGATCCAAAAATCAGAAAACCCAAAAATAGCAAAAAAATAAAAATAAAAAAACCAAAATAAATAATAATAATAATAAGTAGTGCCATCCACCTTATCTACAATGAAAACATAGTAAGGAAACTGGAGTCGGTCTGACCGGTGATGCAACCATCGACTCACCTAGTTTTAGAATTGAACGTCCTACTCAAGTGTGCCTCCATGGCTTGGGTGCGTTTCTCCACAAAGAAAATGCCCTACAATAATCTTTAGAACATCCATGGATGACTTACCATTGACATCCACTAGGCTCCAGTTTTCCATCTTTCAGCTGAGGCCAAGACTAATTCCCTCCACCTAATCTTAAGTATGGGGGAGTAAAGGATAGTATTACAATAATTTTTATAGGCAACTTAGCCAACCCTTTTGAGGTAGGGAAAGGTACATTCTTTTGATTACTAACATGTTTATTAAGTGTGCAGGTATAATCCCCCATCATGTGTTAGTACATCAAGCTCTACCATGTGGTTGCATCAAGTCCCACCGTGGCATTACACGAAGTCTTGCCGAGAACAGACTCCTACCATTGGAGTCCCAATTGTGTACACAGACACACTACTCTGACTAAGAGGCAAAACCCTAGTTTTGTAAAGGAAAGGTTCACTCCCTCACCCGGCTCTTTATTCATAGAACTCCTTTATTTACCAAGTCGAGTTGTGGGACGACGGTCATTTCCTAAGAGTACTAGTCATACTAGTCATACTCAAAGACAGAAAACACTTGACCACAACAAAATACATTCATGCATCTTGCATATGTTTATATGGTTAGGACCACCCGTACCCTACCAACCAAACCTACCATATGAACCATTCATTGCATATTGTATGTTGACTCTGCATGTTGCATTTTGTCTGCCTGAATCATGCATTCATGCATTTTGTCTCATGCATTGAAAGTGTAGCATTGACAGAGCAATGTTTCTCAAGAGCGTTAGAAACCCTTAGAATGTGTGATCCTCCCAAAGCTCAATCAAGTTCAGCCTATCTTCTTTTATTCCAATCTGAGCAAGCTCTCGAACAAGAAGCCACAAACAATTATTAGCTTTTCCTCTTTGGCTGGCGATCGGGTAATTTCCCCACGGTCATCTTAGTTTCTGCCCTGTTGAAGTGTCACTCTACATGGTTGACATGGTCTCGACATTGGCTGCGACACATAGTCCTAGCTTGACCATGCCATGCCTGAGCCTTCAATATGACAATATTTTTTAATTATTCTTTTATTTCCTTTAATTTCTACTCCATTGAAGTGTCACTCTACATGGTTGACAGGTCTCGACACCGGCTACGACACATAGCTCCGAAACTAGCTTGACCCCTTCATGCTTGAGCCTTCAATATGACACGACCCTTCAGTTATCAAACCACTTGGCCATGTAATCATGTTCCGAAACCGAGTCTGTTCATCCTCTCACCTTTTGGTCGTGTGACCATGTCCCGAAACCAATAGGTATAGACTTCTTTTTGGAATCCGTGGCGGATCATTTGAGAGTGAGCTCTCTTTTTTAGGAAATATTCAATGGGGATTTCTTTCTTACCTTGGAACAAATCTTGTTCCAAGTTCAACTCCAAGGAGGGGCATCTGTAGCTATCCCATTTTCACATTTTCCAAAGTTCATCTAGGATAGGAACCCTTGAAGCCTCCTAGATCGCATGACTAAGGATTATTACCTATCTTTTAGATTTTTCCATGGAATTTCTGAAGAATTTATGGAGCTTTATTATATCTCTATGGATTAAGGTAAAAGACAAGATGTAAACCGTAAAAGGCCAGGATGTTGCTAGTATGTCAGGTGACAGAATAAGTTGCTAGTAAGACAGGCAATAGAATAGTCGCCTGTCCAACAGACTACGAGTCTCGTCACTATATGAATAGGTAACAAAAATCCTAGACATCTCTCTCCACATAATTTGTCATCCCAGACTTTAATATAACATATGTGACATTTATAAGTGTTATCATGATATTTTTCATAATTATTATAATTTCTATGATTTTCTAACATTTAAATATTTACGCATATCATATAAATCATTATGAATGCTAAATAATTCAGGAAAATTATAGAAATAAGGATGACAATAAGTTAAGATCAATATTTTATTTTTATATTTAAAATGAGACTTTATTTTAATTTATCACATTTTTAAATGTTATAACTATATTTAATTGGAGATAATGCTTAAAAATAAAGATAAAATCCCAAAAAACAAGATAATTACGAACCTGAACTAAATTAGATTTATCCTTGATTTTAATTGATGATTTCTCGTAATTTTTAAAGATTTGATTTTCAAATCCAATTTACTTAACATTTTAAGTGGATTTTGAATTTGGAAATTAATTTTGAATGTCTTTCAATTTTGAGTATGATTTTTCAGGATTGGTTTGGTCAATATTTGATAATAGAGTCATAATAGATATTTGATGATCTTAATTTTTCAAATTATGCCTTTTTGGTAGCTTGTTGCCACATGTACAAGCGACTAACTAACGTGGCAAATTTCCTTGCCTTTTGGATAATGATTCATCGGGTGTAGTGAAATTGGAATCTCCAAATTAGTCGCCACTAATAGTGGCATATGAAGGATTCTGTCGCCTCTCATATAGGCGATGAGATCATATCTCGATTTTTTGCCTTTTTAAGAGCATTTCATCTTGGTCCTTGATCTATATCTCGTCTTTGACGAGATCCCTAGTCCCGAAACTCTATAAATTGACTCCTAGATCAAGAGTTTGAAGGGGAATGCAATTTAAAATTCTGGGAGGCATTTTAAAAACCCTAGGGGGACATATTTTCAAATCTTAAGGAGCCAATAAAAAATCTAGAGAGATCTTGTGAGAGAGAGAGCCATAGCCCCTCCTCCACTCTGTTTAAATCCTCCATGGGAGTGTTTTAGATCCAATAGAGATCATCTTGTAGAAGCCAAAGCGCATCTTGGAGCTCCGTCTAACCAGCCTCCACCTCCTTCATCCACTCCAAAGCTTACGATGGTGAAAAAGAGTATTTTTTTTCTTATTGTATTTTCATTAACATAAATCTATTGCATGACATAATATAGCCCATGACATATGCATGCGGAGAAAACCTCCTAGTTAGTGTTAGATTCGTTTGCTTCTGTTACTTACTGTTTCTTTTTGATTTTATATACTACATTTAGAACTAATCTAGAATTATTTTCTTATTGTTTATTTTAAAGGGAAGGAATACTACGTAAGCACGAGGATGTCGCTGGACGACATCCTGCCGTCGTTTCAGTGAATAGAGGATCCGCATCAACAAATCAATCACCATCTCCCCATGGTACCTTGTCAACCAGCAAAGACGAATCAACAAGTGGCGATCACAAAGGCCATCGAAGTGAGTGGACATGGTGACGATCTTTATCAACCCCTATTTCCCCATCCACAAAAACAACATTGTCACCTCTACACTTTTTGTCAATATCCTCAACCAATTCTTGAGCAAGTTGAATATGATCAAATATGTTTCTACCTGAGACGAAACCAACTTGTTCTAAGCTGATCAACTTTGGAAGCTAATGTGTCAACCAGTTGTTGATACTTTTAGAAAAAAATTTGGAGGACACATTTCCAACACTAATAGGTCAAAAATGAGCAAAAGACATCGGATTCTCAACTTTGGGGATCAAACAAATAAAAGAAGTTGAGATAGATCTATGAACTTTGCCTCCAACAAAGAAAAATCTTACTAGCTCAAAAAGATCATCTTTGATCACTTCCCATGCCGCAAGATAGAACGTAATAGAGAAACCATCAGGCCCTGCAGCAGCTCCAGTTGACATGGACTTTATAGCTTCTAGAATCTCCTGTATAAGACAAGATCATCCTATATAAAAAATTGAAATACATACATGCATTGCCCATTAGTTACATTTAAGAGAAATATTAATTATTCATGTCCCTTTTGTCCTATTTATTTCCCTCATTAACATCATTTCATACATAGTCTTGTTAAACTTTTAAGTTTTCGTAATTTATATTTGTTAATGTTATAATAAGAGAACCTCTATTATCAATATATGACAATAGTGTTAGCATTAAGCAAAAATATTACTTATTGATAATGTTAATCTTCTTATATTTCTAAACTACTTATAACTTAATAACTCATATTAGTTTATCTAAACTAATTTTTAAATATTCCTTTTAATACTATGCATCCATATCATAAATTTTATTATTATTCCAATTATTTATTCCACATGTTTGATTTTCCTTCTATTTATACTCCTTTAAAAAATAATAGTTTTGTATTTAATAATTTTAAGTGAATGCCACAGGACTTGGGTATGTAATGAGAGTATGAGATATGATATAACTTGTAAAAGTCTTTTCATTCATATTAAATTAAAAGATGACATTTTATTAATCCTAATTGTCACTTGAGTTTTGAAGGTCTATTAAAATTCATTACAATTCATTATATTGATACACCACTTGTAAGTGAAACTTTTAAATGTAAAATAATCTTTGAAAATAAGAAACTTTTGACATTCCACATATCTATATTAATAAGTATCACTCTTCTTTTTTGTGTTCATAATTTTATTTTATTTTATTTCACTATTATACTAATTCTCACTTTGTAAAAAAGAAGAAGCATGCCACTTAAGCATGTCTCTTAATTATTCTTCATTATCTTGCTAATCAAAATACTTCTTTTTTTCACTGTTGTTGTTTCTATGATAATATTAACCTCTTCACATTGCTCATACCAATCCTAATATTTTTTTACATTTATTTTTTTATTTGTATATTTTGAACTTCTTATTTAATAATTAATAATAGACATAGGTAGATAACTTGTACACTTGCTAACACTTAATATTTTTCCAATAGTGCTAATTGAGTGCCTCATTGAGATCCACTAAACTTTATAATGTTTGATATTATTTATTGATTTATCAAATGTGCTACATTATTATTTGTCACTTATGAATGTGAAATGGTGAACAATAGTTATAGCACATATCCTTCACATATTAATTGTCATTATGCCTCTTACGCATTATTATATTATTTATTAACAATAATGTGATACAACACATTCTTACTTCTACATTCAACATTGAGAAAAAATCAATTTATTATTGAAAATTGTTAGTGTTAGAATAGTTTATTAGAATAAGACAACCTTGAGAAAAAAATTTGATATCGTGAAAATCATAATAACATATATAGTATCATCATGGTGGATGAATTCACAAACTAAACTCTCACATGATCACATGAGAACTATGCTTTCATAAGCATTTTGGAGTTTTATTTTTGTTATTAATTTTAAAGTTGATCACTTTTTGTTGCAATTATACATTTAATTTTAGTCAATTTTATTTTCATCTAAAAATCTTAGAAAAGAACAGACAACCTATACATGTTATGTTTTCCTTTTTCATATTTTTGTTTTGACCACAAATAGATTGTTTATTGTCCAAAAAACATAAGAGATTAATAATAGGGGATATTTCACTTGTAATCACTTATGTAGTCTGATATCTTAGTAATAAATTTTAAAAGTTATTCAAATAATTATCATTGTAAAAACTTATTAATTTAACAAGGCCTCCACTTTTTCTAAGAGTTGTACTATTAATGGACTTGATTTTACAAGTATTTAAATTTAATAACTACAGAACATGTAATGCGTAATTTTACATATGTTCAATTATTATATTCAATGCCACCCAAGAAAGAACATATTTTTATCAAAATAATTTTCTTTAATAAATTCTTAAACATGAAATGCATGTGTTAGTTCACTAGCATATACACAAGTCAGCTATTTTACATAATAATTATTTATTTTATTTTTTGATAAGAAATAACTATTTGCTTTATTTGTTTTGTGTTCATATATGACTTTTTGGATTATGCATTTTAAAATTTATATTATGCATGTAATTGATATGTCAATTATAATAGATAGTGATTGGGATATTTCTCATTTGAATATTGAAGTAAGGTGAAAAATTGAAAATTTCATATTTTGTGATTAGAAATATATTTTCTTTTCTATAGTATTAGTATTCTCTCTTAATAAAAAAGCTTTTAGGCTAATATTTGTTATTCCAAGATAATTGTATTTTTTACAATGGTGTTGATGGTGGTGTCAGATGTTATAGTAAGTGGATGGTATTTTAGGAGTCTAAGTTAAAAAAATATAAGAATAAGAGAGCATAACCTAAGGATACATCGAGAATTCTATAAAAAATATAAAAAACCAATGTCATGTGAGTCACATGATCATTTGTTTTAAATGTCATTAAGTGAAGGGTCAAATGTACAATGATATAAGTTGAGGGACAATATTTATTATAGTGTAATGTACATAGTGGCCTTGAATAAAAATATAAAAAATGAATATCATGTGTGTAACGTGATACTTGCTCTAAATGTTAATGTTCAAAAGGTCAAAATTTCAAATAACTTGGGTAAAAAAAACCAATTCCATGTGAGTGATGTGATTGTTCTGAACGTCGTTGAGCAAAATGTCAAAATGTAAAATGACATAAGTTGAGGAGCTATTTTATTACATTGAAATATTTAAAGTAGTATTATTAGAAATGAAGAAAGTTTATGGTAATGAAGTATAATTTACTCTCCTGTTTTATTTACACTTTAAGTCACAACTATAAGAAGTAAAAAGAAAATAGTAGCCATCGCCAACTCTATGTAGATAATTTTAGAATTTTCTTGCTCACTCTAACATTCTCTATTATTTTGTCTTATTAGAATTTTTTGTCATCTAATGTCATATTTCTAATCTACATTCTTGGATCACCTTCAACTTACTATTTGAAAATTCTCTTTAGAATTCTCTATTGTGTTGAACAAGTTTGTTCTCCTCTATAAATTCTAACAATATCTTCTCGCTATATAACTAAGTAAATTATCATTTCTTGAAACCACATTAAATTAAATTCACTACTACTTTATTTATATCTTTTACCAACTTTTTAATATACAATAAACAATTAAAAAATACACGATGTCGTTGGTTTTCCATTTAATGTATTCTAATTATGCTAATCAATATTTCAATAGTGACGAATCCTTAATGACATTTTAAACCTTTATTGTAGATAAATTTATAAGTTATGGTGACAGGATATGAAGGATTTAGTTAGGTTATGACGAATTATTTTTCTTATAATATCAAAGTTAGGAAAGCATATAGAGACCATATAGAGAATAAATTCAAATTAAAATCAATATTAAAATGTGTAATGCATGTGTCGGTTCACTAGCAATGAGTTTCACTATCAAAAAATATAGGAAGATTAGTTATTTTTGAAAGAATGATTGGCTAACTTTAAGACATAAAACACATGAACACGGTTTGGAGACATCAATTGCCAACCTATCGTTTATTTGACGATATGAATATATTCATCCATGCCATCAATGTAATAGGAAAACACTAGTTTCTTGATATACAAAATTAGTTTAGATAGAATTGAGTACCTCGTTGATGATCAGTATTACAAATAATTATATCTTTTCCCATCAATAACACCATCAAAAATTGGCTAAGGAAAAAATCAAGGTAAATCAATAAAAAATTGGACAAAGTAAGATAAATCATATAAATAAAATATTACTATTACTATGAATTGCATTTTCATTATTCTATCAAGAGTTATAAGTATTTTCACATATTAATGGTCCAATATTTGTCAAATGAAAGCAATTTAGTAACAAACCAGTGAACCAAAATGTGTACTGCACATTATGATATTGATTTTAATTTTAATTTAATTTTTATATGTTATGATGTTGTCCTAACTAAATCCTTCATATCCTGACACCATTCAATAAACTTATGAATTTATTTTCGATAATGGTTTAAAATGTCCTTAAGGATTTTTCGTTGTTGAAATATTAATTAGCGTAATTAGAATACATTAAATGGAAAACCAATGACATCGTGTATTTCTTTTCGTTAAGTGTTTATTGTATATTAATAAGTTGGTAAAAGATATGAGTAAAGTAGTAGTGAATTTAATTTGATGTGGTTTCAAGAAATGATGACTTACTTGGTTAGTTATGTAGTGAGAGTATAATGTTAGAATTTATAGAGGAGAAGAAACTTGTTTAACACAATAGAGAATTCTAGAGAGAATTTTGAAATAGCTGTAGATATTCCATTTTTACATTTCTGAGAGTCAATTACTGATAAAATACTTTAAGACATCCTAACTCACATAACTAAGGATATTTAACATATCTTCCAAATTTTCCATAATTTATTTTGAAACATTTATTATTCTAAAGTCGTTAGCTATGGCAAAGCTAAAATATTCAAACTTGTAGCAAGTTTGAGTACCTTAGACATTCATTGATGTAAGTGTGCTAGTGTGGCAGAGCTAATATTCTCATTCTACTCAAACTAATGGTAAGTTTAAGTATCTAAAATAATACTTAATGTGGGTTTATTATCTATGATAGAGTTAATACTCTTGTTGAATTTAAATTAGTGATAGAATTGAGTAATTTAATGTTTAAATTTTTTTTTTATCATTTTATGAAATTTATGAAGTTATTACAGATTTTTAACATATCTTTTTGGATTAATATAAAAGATTGAGGGAAAACAAATAAATGATCAGTTCGTTGCCTGTTTGAGTGGCGACAGAGCTCGTTGCCAGTAATACTAGCGACCTAGTCACCATAAAAAGGGTCGACGTGTATTCCTTGAATCTCTCACGTCATATTTTGTTATCCTAGGTTTTAATATGTTATATGATATTTTTATAAAGTGTTTTAGTAATTGTTATCTTTTTGTTACCATAGTAATTGTTACCATGATATTTAAAGTGTTTTAAATATGATCTGCATGATATATATATGTATAGATATATATATATGTATATATATATATAAATGTATATATATATATGTATATATATATATATAT
>JAMKQA010009627.1:0-59313 GCA_024699735.1 Posidonia australis | reverse complement strand
CATCTTGGCTGACCTAGATCTGATTTCTTTTGCTTCATCCCTGAAAATGATGAAATCAATTGTATTGATTCATACAAAAATCTGAGAGAAATTGCACATTGTCAAGCAACATGAAAACATTAAATATGATAAAGGCAAATCGCTAACAAAGGAAAAAAAACTATTGAATTGAAAATGATTTTAAGCATTCCCACGACCCAGAACTCACTTACAATCAAAATGAGCCAATAAATAGGAGGTACCTTCAACCTTGTGGTAGAATGCAGCTCTTATGAAATTTTGCATGTACATTTGGCTAGCTATTATCTGCAAAATTCCAACTATATCAAATGTATTCTTCTCCAATTACTATTGCGAGGACATGTCCTCGTAAAGTCCTCGCTAATATATTGCGAGGACATGTCCTCGTAATGTGCTCGTTATAAGTCCTCGTAAAATCGGATTTTTCTAGTAGTGTAAGGACTCTTGCTACGCATGGGGAAGGTGTTAGGCACCCCCATACACTTGAGAAATCTATCTTTCTAGGCTTTCTGCTCGCTCATGTGTCACCTAATGCAAATGATCATGCATGCTTACTATGTCTAAAGTGAACGTATGTCATATACTATGCTAATGCAAGTGACGTGAATGGGGCAGAAATTTGATGTAAATGAGCTCAATTACGCTATGTGAATCCTAGATCATCGATCAAAAGGATCCAACATAGTAATCGTCATTGTCCTAAATGCAAGTGTGTCATGACGCATGATGCGAATGTCATGATGCATGAGAAGAATGCAAAGGTAGCTGATATGTAAATGTAATGATGTGTATGTGTGCTCAAAATATGGAGTGCTGAGTGGATGAATGTGGTGCATCATGCATGATGGCACAAGTTATAAGCATGATTAATGTATATTAAAAATACATGATATGCAGGCATACGTGCCTAGATGCAAGGATATGAGGTGTAGAAATGGATGGAGTAAGTGGACAAGGGCTCAAGCCAGTTGTATGTTCTGTCCCTGGCAGAACCGCACATGTCCAATGCGCAAGTCACATGCATAGTCGGGTCGCAACTTCCAAAGACAGAACAAGGCAGCGAACTTTGCCTTGCTCCAAGATGGAATGCAACGAGGCTAATGGATAATTAGATAAATAGGGGGCCAGTTGGGACTACCGGGAACATGTTCATGTAATGAATGCAATGCCAGGATGTGTGGATATGGGGTGGAGAGATGTATGAGATGAATGTACAAGAGCTCGACCCAACAGCCTATTTTGTCCTTAGCAAAGCCACACATGTTGACCATGCAATCAGGATGCAACTGTCGTAGACAAAATAGGGCAGCGAGCTCCACCTGGTCCTAGACCCAAATGTGATGATGCAAAATGCTATATGATGCATGAGAAGTTAGAGGGGAGGTCAAGGAACGTACTTGGGCACTCGGATGGGGTCACGACCGGCCGAAGGCTTCTACCCACCAAGCTCACCATGAGTTGGGTTCCGTCAGTGAGCTTGCCTGAGTTCTCCATCTAGGGGCTTCAACGTGGCATTCTGGCGCTTCCAGGGGCTCAAGGGGACGAGGTGGAATGCAAGGGATGCGATGCGTGGATGGGCGCGTGAATGAGTTCCCCTCCCGACGTCAACACTTGACCTCGCCGGAGTTTAGAGCATGGTCGACCATGGAAGTGGCAAGGTGCGTCGGTGAACATCTAGAAGAGCTCAATGGAGAGTGAGGAGGGTGTAAATGTGGTCGAGAGGGCTGCCTACGAGCTCATAGGCCATTGGCCTTGCTCGGGCCGTGGAACCCATCACCGTCGGGAATGGAGGATGCAAACATGGAAATGCATGACGGACACAAAAAAGATGATGAATGGGCTAGCTAAATTCCAAGGAAGAAGAAACCAAACACGCAGAACAGGGGAGGAGTTACTTGGACGTGCGGTTGGGATGTCCTTCCCGACGGCTCACGGTGTGTCTCTGGCTAGGGGTGGTGCTCTAGCAGATGGTCGTGAGTGGGATGAATGGAGGAGCCCAAAGCCAAGAGCGGGAGGCCATTGCCGCTGGGGAGGTCATTTGGAGGGGTGATGGTGGCATGTGCAAGGGTTAACGGCGTGCTCAGGCGACTGGTGGCAAGGCGTGGGCGATGAGAGTAGGGCATGGCTCGGGCGTGGTGGTGGCAAAGGTGTCAGGCACGCCGAGTGGTGCTGTGGTAGAGGTGTCAGGGTGAGCTAGGGCGACAACAACGTGACGCCGTGGCTTGTACAACGTACAATGACAGCGGCTGGTCGAGCGGCTCACTCGTGACAGCCTTGATCCTCACGGGCATCCAAGACGCATGATTAGACCGCACAATTTGGCTACGCATCCCACTGACACAGAGCACACGGGCTGGATTTTAGTGTTGGGGCTGGTGTTTAAGGTTTGTAGGTTAGTATTTAGTGTGTTTGGGTTGGTTTAAGGTAAAATAGGTTTAGAAGGGGTGAAGTGCCTCGTTGCCGCTAGAGCGCACTCTTCCGGAGGAATCTGTTGCAAGTGGCTGCGAAAATGGAGTGTCTACAAATACATTAATACACTCATCTTGGTTTGTTCTTGCTGTTCTGATCAAGTTTCATTGCATTCCTTTTTGACTTGATCAAGATTTCAACCGAAGCTTGCTTTTTGGACTGGTGAAGGGTCACAGGAATCCCATTGATGGATCTTGTCGACGTATTCAACTGGTGTATTGCATCGACAAGGATAGTGGATGGTTATACTCAGCGAGTTTGTTAAACGATTATAACTAACAAAAATTACTGACGTGGGGCCCAGGATCCAGATAGTTACAAAGCTCAACATTGTTTTCTTGCTTTGGTTTTCTGATCACTATTTTATTTCCAGTGTACGTTTTCTACATTGCATCCACATTCATCGCACAAAGGCGTACATTAAGTGGCAAGTAAATGCTTACATTGTCCCAATTAACTTAGATTAGTTTCTTGCATTGCATTTTATGACTTTCCTTTGTGTTGTGATTTGATTTCTTTTCCTATCACCCAATAGCATACATTAAACGACATACAAATGCCAACAATGACCCTTATATAGTTTATTTTCCTTTGTTATTTTCATGGATTTTCATGATTTCCGTAATTTCCACATGAGCTCCTACTTTGAGTATTTTCGACTTATCGAATGTTTTCTTATCACTTAAGAGCGTACATTAATTGGGATTCCTATGTCTACATTGTTTCTCGAGTTATTTCCTTTCCTTTTTGAATTGCGTGGTTTTCGTTTCATACATTAGTCTGGGTTGTCTAATTTTCCATCTATATTTCTTGTCGCATTTAATACAATGATTTTGACATAACATCAAGCATACATTCTATATTAGGCGAGCATGCTATTGCACTAACTTCACAATCAAGCGATTAGTCAAGAAAGATCGATTTTCTAGTGCATGGGGGTGTCTAACACCTTCCCTATGTGTAACAAGAATTCTTATCCTTTCTCTAGCTCGCAGTAACTAAAGTGTTGCATCCTTAGGAACGGAGCATGCATACATTCATTCATTTGTATTCATTTGCATCGTTTTCTCGCATTCCTACGTATTTTGATTTTCCTCGTCTTTCCATTAAAAGACTAGGTGGCGACTCCTTTTCTTTATCCTTTTCTTTGTCTTTATTTGGTGTTTTCTAATCAACAGTCCTTCCTCAGATTCATCATCTTTATCGTGACCTTATCGGGATTTTTCGTATGCTTCCACACACGAGGAGTTAGGTGGTTCCATCGACATGGTTATAGCCATTTTCTACGAAACCAAAAAATGGCCCAAAACACATATTCAACTCTTCTCCCAAATGAGAGCGAAGGGCGGAATTATCAAAAACCCATGATAAAATCCACATGAAATATATATTGTAGACCCTCAAGTCTACGCCACAACCACACAAACAAAACCAAAAGCCATTCACCACACAAGGAGATAAATTCAAAAAGCAGTAGGGGTCATAAATGACCCAACACTAACTCAAGCCATTAAATGCCACCATAAATCACCATAAATTCACAGTAAATTCTAAGAATGTAAATTTACCTAGATTTCATGCATTCCTAGTATTTTCTACCATTTTTCATGCTCTTTATTATAAGAGATGAGGTACGTACCTTAATATGACCTCCAATGATTCAAGCTTCGATGCCGACCAACCACCACACCACTTGCGAGTCACGACCACTCTGGAGCTCGCTGCACGCCGCTGCATGCTGCCGTCAACTCTCAGGCACACTAGAGAGAGAGAGGAGAAGATCGAGGAATTGGGGGAGGGAGAGAGTGAGGGTGAGTGATGAGTGAGTGGGAGAGAGAGTGAGTGGGAGAGAGGGAGAGTAGCGGTGGAGAGAGGGCGGAAGAGGTGGAGGTGTGCTTGGGAAGGAGGAAACGTGCAGGTAAGAGGAGGGTGGAGTCATGCATGGTAGCGGTTACAGCTTAAAAGGTTACACAGAAGGAGTAGGTGGACGCGTGCATGCCACCAACGCTCCAACTACCTACCAAGCCAACATTGCACGAGTTTAACCAATCGCCCTACTAACCAACTCACACACACAAACCCACACGTAGGCCAACAAGCACTGTGTCACACACACAGTGCCAACCTCATGCATAAAGTGCGCGACTAGCAGCCGACCCATGGGACCCAAGCCTAAAATCACAAATTACACAAATTGGCTTCGGGACAGTAACACCCGTTTAGAATAAATTTATTAAAATGTATATATTTATACAAAATGAATTTAAGATTGTTACATCCTAACCAACTTAAAAGAAGATTTCACTCCTGAAATCACTAGTAGGCGAAAAGATACAGATACTAGGCTAGGATGGCTTCCTTGTGCTCCTACGTGGCCTCCTCAACTCCATGATGCCGCCAGCGCACCAAAATTAGCGAAATCACCCTGTTTTGCAGCACCTACTCCTTACGGTTAACAATCTGGACGACATCCTCCACAAAGGACAGATCTTCCTAGAGCACCTTTGGTTGAACTGGGATCACATGAGATGCGTCAGTCAGACACTTCCTCAACATAGAGACATGAAACACGTCTTGCACATACAACAGCTCTGGTGGTAAATCCAACTAATAAGCAACCTCACTAATCCTCTAGGTAATCTAGTACAGACCAATATAGCAAGGACTTAGCTTTCCACGCTTGCCGAACCTTACTATTCCCTTGATCGGTGACACCTTCAAGAACACATAGTCTCCCACCAAAAACTTCAACGATCTCTGCCTCCCGTTAGTATAGATCGTCTATCGACTCTTTGTAGCTAATAGCCTGCTATAGATCATGTCAACCTTGTTCACATTCAACTACACAAACTCAGGACCAATCAATTGACGCTAACCCACCTCACTCTAGCAAACTGGCGATCTGTTGGGCCTACCATACAGGACTTCGTACGGGACCATTCCGATGCTCGAGTGATAATTGTTGTTGTAGGTGAACTCAATTAATGATAGGTGGTCCTCTCAACTGCCTTGCAAGTCTAGGGCACATGCTCTGAGCATATCCTCCAATGTCTAAATAGTCCTCGCTGTCTGATCGTCCGACTGAGGATGAAATGTTGTACAATAGTTGAGCACTATGCCAAAGGCCACCTGTAGAGTCCTCTAAAACCTTGAGGTGAACCTCATGTCTCTATTAGACACAATGGACATCAGAACATCATGCAGTTGAATCACCTTGGAAACATACAACTCCCCCAGACAGTGCATCGAAAGCTTCACCCGAATTACCAAGAAGTGAGCATACTTGGTTAACCAATCCACGATCACCCACTAGATGTCGTTCTTCCTCTAAGTCCATGGCAAACCAGTCACGAAGTCCATGGAGATGTGCTCCCACTTCCACACGAAAATATTCAATGACTATAGGGTCGCTCCAGGTCTCTCGTGCTCTGTCATGACCAGTTGGTAAGTTGTACACCTCGCCACATGGTCAGCAACATCCCTCTTCATGTCAGCCCACCAAATGTTCCTCTTCAGGTCCCAGTACATCTTCATACTCTTGAGGTGAATAGTGGACTTGGACCAATGTGCTTCATCCAGCAATCTCTGCCTAGCCTCCTCATACTAGGACACATACAAACGCAAATTATATATCAGCTCTCCAAATAGCCCAACAGAGAAATGAGGCTCTCCACTAGCCTCCAACATCCCAAACACAGCTTGAACAAACAGATCCAGCTACTGACAGGCGACAACGAACTCCACCAGCTTGGGATGAACAGACAGGTTGACCACCTAAGCACCAACGGCTCCCCGAACTTGCCACTTAGCCCTGCATTTCACCAGATGCTCCAATATAGTCCAATCCTTGACCATCAGGCTCGCCAACATGTGCGCACGAGACTTAGAGCATCGGCGACCACGTTGGCCTTCCTAGGGTGGTAGGACAAATTGAAATCATAGTCCTTTAGATACTCCACCCACCAGTGTTGCCTTAGATTAAGGTCCCTTTGAGTGAAGATATATTTCAAACTTTAATGATTCGTAAAGACCTCAAACTGCTCCATATACAGATAGTGTCGCTAGAGCTTGAGAGCAAACACTACGACAACCATCTCCAAATTGTGGGTCGGATAGTTCTTCTCATGATCCTTCAACTGGTACGAAGCATATGTGATAACATTGCCATGTTGCATCGGAATACACCCCAATCCAACACCACTTGCATCACTATATACAGTGAAGCTATCACTTCCAGAAGGCAGAATCAACACAGAGATAGAAATCAGATGAGATTTTAACTCCTAGAAACTTGCCTCACAATCCTGGTCTTAGTAGAATAGGACTCTCTTCCTGATCAACTCTGTCAAAGGCACCGCTATGGAGGAGAAATCCCTGATTAACCTCCTATAATAACCCGTTAGACCTAAGAAACTCCTGATCTTTGTCACCATCCTAGGTCACTCTCAACTAGTCACCGCTTCTACCTTGGCAGGATCCACTCTGATGCCTTCTCTAGAAATCAAATGACCAAGGAACATGACCTCCCTCAACTAGAACTCACACTTGGAGAATTTAACATACAACTAATGATGCCTCAGCGTATCGATCCAAAACCGCCCTCAGGTGCGAGATGTGAGTCTCCACATCAGATGAGTAGACCAGCACGTCATCCACAAATACCACCACAAATTGGTCTAGAAAAGGGCTAAAGATCCTATTCATTAAGTCCATAAACACAACCAGTGCAGTAGTCAAGCCAAAAGATATAACCGTGAACTCGTAATGCCCGTATCGCTTCTGGAAAGCAGTCTTCTGAACGTCTGAGTCTTATATCCTCAACTGGTGAAACCTTGACCTCAGATCGATCATCGAGAACACCGAAGCAGACTGCAATTGGTCAAACAAGTCATCAAAGCAGAGTAGGAGATAATTATCCTTCACCTTGATCTGGTTCAGCATCCGATAATCTATACACAATGGGAGCGAACCATTCTTTTTAAGGACGAACAAAACAGGCACTCCTCACGGAAACACACTTGGCCTAATAAACCCTTTGTCCAGCAACTCCTGTAATTGAGTCTTAAGCTCTCGCAACTCCACTGGTATTATACGATAGGGAGGCTTTGACATAGCACCAGAACCGAGGATTAGATCGATCGAGAACTTTACTTCCCTGTGAGGCGGCGTATTAGGCAAATCGTTAGGAAAAAACGTCGGGATATTCACACACCACATAGATGTTGTGAACACCCAACTCAAGAGAAGTGAAGACAACTATACTAACTGGATACCTCACGTAACCCCGAACCAAAGACTTATAAGCCTTCATAGCCAAAATGACAAGCTTAAGCTCACACCGACACCCACCTTGCACAATGAAGGATCCATCATAAGGAGACCCAAAATAAACTCTCCTCCGAGCATAGTCAATCAGAGCGGACTACTGTGCCAACCAGTCCATGTTGAGTATCACATCGTACTCCTGCATGTCCATCACGATCAGGCTGACGTTGAACTCTCTACCATTCAGCGTCAAGTCAACAGACTGTAGATACCTCCACGCCAAGCTATGCTCCCCTAGCAGTGTTACTACGTTGAGATGAAAGGCCAGCCTAGCCGGTATCTCTCTCAACTCCGTCACGAAAGACTCAAAGACAAAGGAGAAAGAGCTCCTTGAGTCAAATAACACCTTGGCCATCCGACCAACTATAGTAAAAGAACCTGATGGCCAAGCAAACTAACAACATCACATCCATACATCAGGTAGTTGTCCAGGTTACAGGAAATATCACAACAGTTATAGAGGATTACAACACCGGCTATTCATCCTTACCTTCAATTATATCTCCTAAAATCCTAGCGCCTGGAGCTGAAATAATGAATACTCATCCCCTCGTCGGCTACTGAGGTATGCTTCCTACCTTCCTGGGCAATTTTGGATAGGATCTCTAGACATATTCTACCCTCCCGTAATTGTAGTACACCACCGAGACTGGAGTCTACAAGACTGAGTATAGTATGTAGCAACTGTGGCCTGCCTGACCACAGTTGAAGCACTAGTTCCCTCAAGTGCACTGGAACCTGTCTGATTAAAGCCAACTTCGCTACTCCCAGCAAAGCTTTGCCGGCCTAGAGAGGAACCACTGAACTTCTCCTTCTACTTCTTCTCAAGGCTACTCGAATCACTAGTACTTGGAGGATTGGAGAAAGAGAACCTGGAAGCAAAAGAAGACTTACCCTTTCCTTTAGGACGGCTCTTCAGAAACTTCTTATGCTCCGTCTTGAAGTGATAGGCCATCCTGACCATGTCCTCCATGGTCTAACATCAAGTGCCCAACACCTTTGCATGTAGTCCTGGTTGCAAGCCATTCAAGAACCTCTACGCTTGCTCTTCTAACTCATAGGTGGGAGCGAAACATTCCAGTTAGACGAATTCAATCTCATACTCGAGCATCAACATAGTGCCCTGCTCCAGATTTTCAAAATCTCGACGAAGCTCTTACTTCACATAAGCAGAGAAATATTTGTCATAGATGGTCGCCTTGAAATCCTTTTACTGAATACGAACAGTTATTGAGTTCGGAAACTTCAACTGTTTCACTAACTTCCACCACTTATCTGTCTCACAATCCAGTAGATAAGTCGCTAGTCGCATCCAATGCTCTTCTAGGCACGCCATGCTCTCCAACATCCTCACCACCTTCTCAGCCAAGCCTCACTCTCCTCAGCCAAGCCTCACTCTCCTCAACACTGACCTTGCCCTTGAACGATGACAGATGAAGCTTCATGAACCGGCTCAACCACGGATCATTCGACAACTCACTAGAACTACTCTTGCTGAAAGCATGGGAGATCTTGTGTGCCAAGCTTTTGAGTTCGACACGAACAGCCTTCCATCTACTCATTTTCTCATGGGGCTTAGAATTCTCGACTGGGGCTTTACCCTTGTGACCACGAGAAGGCATCATGCAAAAGGAAAGAGGCAAAACACCTGCACCACAAACAAAACAACAAGCGAAGAATCATGAAGAAAACATCAGGTGTAGACTCTACCATGCATGCAAAACCTATGGAGTCTCAAGATCGGACATCCTAAGCTTATGCAACTTAGTAAACCTGTAGCTCTGATACCAATCTGTAACACCCCCAATGTCCCACAATAATTTAAACAAATTAAATTACAAGAAATTAAAAGCTAAACAGTAATATCTAACAACTAGAAACCTATGAGTGCAGCTACGAGACTCCAGATTATGTGCACTATGCAAAAACCCACCTGCTCACCTACACCTGCAACCTAAAACCATGAAAAACAAGTGTGAGTGACAAAAGTCACCCAACAAGCACTCCACAAAAACGACGAAAAATAAAACTATAATAATTTTCTTTTAAAACTATTTCGCAAACATTTTCCAAACCACAGCACATGCCCATCTGGGCAAAAACTCAAAACTAGCAAAATCCTATTCGACCTAAACCACAAAAAAACATGGCCCACATTGGCCTAACCGACAAGCAAAGACTCTACCAGCCCAAAACCACAAGTAAGGCCCTCAATAGTCAGGACCACATACAATGAGTCGATAAGCCCGACGCCAGGCAACCAACTCTGGCCACAAGCAACCACTGAAGTGCATTACACTACCACGACGTGCCACCTTGTGTAGGAGTTGCGCCGTCCCGCGATTCTCCAACATAGAAAACCCTCACAAAGTTAATCCCTCCTAGGAAAGCAGTCCTGTCTCTCAGGATGCTACCAGCTATGAGACATGTGTCCCACCGACACTAGTCTCCATAGGATACGTCTCCTCACAACATCCTCCACACGGTACTCAAGTGGGAGTCTCAGACACTTGGCGACACATAAGCATTAGTGCTCTCGACGACAAGAGAAGTATTATACCTCCTTGTCATGCCACAAACACCTCAACCCGTGGACCTCAATCTCGGCCTTGTGAACGACAATCAAGGAGTCTCATACCTCCAAGACTCGACGAATACTCGCCTCGATCTCTTGGCTCTCGACCTCAACCAGGGAGACGCATCTGACTACTCGAGCATGTCGACACATTCCCTGATCCTGACAACACAATCTCTCGACCTGCTCACAGAAAATCAAGAAAACTATTTTCAAAATGGGCCGATACATTTATTTGAAATCCATTTTCGCAACCATTTTATATCTTTGGAAAACTCTTCTAAAAATCTTGATAAAATCGACACATCATGTGTCCCACAAGACCACCACTGATGGCCTACAATTCCATCTCAAATGGGCAAAACAAATCGATTCGGAAAAATCCTCGGAAAGCCATTTCATAAAACCAACTGGATCTTGATTTGACACGTCGAATTAGGCCGATTGACCAAATTGGGCTCAAGACACCAAAATGGTTGACCAAAATCCAAATCAGTCATTTGAAAATCTTTTATTCAGTCAACTGAAAAGAATCAATTAGTCAGATTGGGGGCACAGTCAACACTCAAGGTGCTAGAACAAAAAATTGAAGAGATTTGGTTGACTGAACCTAGGAGGACTAAAACTGATAGAAAAATGACATATCGAAATGGTTTAGTATGTCGTTTTCTACGAAACTAGAAAACGACCCAAAACACATATCCAACTCTTCTCCCAACTGGGAGCGAGGGGCGGACCTACCAAACAACAATGATAAAATCTACATAAAATATATGTTGTAGACTCTTGAGTCTACTCTACAACTACATAAACAAAACCAAAATCCATTCACCACACAAGGAGATATAAATTTGCAAAGCAGCAAAGGTCATAAATGACCCAACACTAACTCAAGCCATTAAATGCCACCATAAATCATCATAAATTCACAATAAATTCTAGGAATGTAAATTTACCTAAATTTCACGCATTCTTAGTATTTTTTACCATTTTTTATACTCTCTATTACAAGAGGTGAGGTACCTTAATACGACCTTTGGCGATTCAAACTCCAACACTAGCCAACCACCGCACCACCAGCGAGCCGCAACTACTCCAGAGCTTACTGTATGCCACCGCCAACTCTCCGACACACCAAAGAGGGAGGAGAAGAATGGAGGAGGAATTGGGAGAGGGAAAGAGTGAGGGTGAGTGACGAGAGGGTGGGAGGGAGAGAGTGAGTGGGTAGGGAGAGGGAGAGTGGCGGTGGAGGGAGGGAGGGAGGAAGAGATGGAGGTGTGCTTGGGAAGGAGGAAACGCCTAGGGAGGAAGAAGAGGATGGAGTCATGCATGGTAACGGTCACAGCTTAAAAAGCCACACAGGAGTAGGTGGACGCATGCTTGCCACCAATGCCCCAACTATCCGCCAAGCCAATACACAACCAACCGCCCCACCAACCGATCCACACACACGAACCCACACATAAGCCCACAAGTACAGTGCCATATGCACAGTACCAATCATACACAAGAAGCGTGTGACCAACAGCTGGCCCACAAAGTCTAAGCTCAAAACCACAAATTATACAAATTGACCTCAAAACAGTAACACCTGTCTAGAATAAATTCATTACAATGTATATATTTATATAAAATGAATTTAAAAATGTTACAACCTGATACCATGAAAAGAAATGAGAAAGGGAAGATTACAAGGAATGTTCAATGTAAGAGTGTAGAATAATACATTGCTTTATTTAGAGTTTTACAAAGAGTATTACAAGAATAATGGTAACTAACTTAGTAAATTCTAAAGATCCTAGAGAACTCAGGTGATTCCTATATTCCATTCTCGTCAAATTTTTTGCATGCCCTCATTTTTTTTTAAAATATCACATTAATTTGATTGGAGAAATTGTTAAGACGATATTGCATATATCATTTTGATTATAGATGATATGTTGTTATCAATTTTAATTCTATTAATAGACATGTTTCCATTATTCAAGACAAGAAGCTTAAAATCGTTGAGATGATATGTGCAATGTTGCAGTTGAGTTTCACTCGTACAAAATTTAATCTAATCATACTATTTTTCTAACACATTAACCATGACCATAATTACGGTCCATAACTCGAATCCTTTACAATTTCCTGGGACAATTTCAAATGATACAAATTTGTAATGAAAACAAGATTCTGCTTGCCAAGGAGTTCTGCAAAGAAGATCTTTGATATAAATTTCTAGGGAAAAGATGGAGCCAATATTATACCTCCTCATAATATTTTGAAACGCCACATAAGGCCTTCTTTGAAGCTAATTACCAATCTCCATCGACAAGTCTCAAGGTGGGAGTTACCAAATAGGATCTCATCTCACCTCTTTTGAACAAATCTGCACTCTAAGATTTAATCATGTATATGTGTACATATACAGTAACCGTAGTTGTATAAGTCAAATTGTACAAAAATGTTCACCAACACACCCTAAATCAATCACTTTACCCACTGATCGTGCAAGAAATCGATACTTCAAGACCTACCAAATTGATACAAAAGACTTTACAGTGATAAATGACGATTCTGTCGACACATCAATTTAGTAGTTCAGTTACATCAATTGATAAATAATGTAGCAAAAGGATCTCATTTTACCTAATTTGTTCTAAGAATGACATCAAAAAATTATAAATCGCTACAAAGACAGTAGTGAAATTACCAACTGAAAAAATATTTCAGATTAATATAATCTGATGTCTGTCATTGGAGAGATCCACAATCACAAGCTGACTAAAACGAATTGAATCCTTGTATAACAATAGCCTGTGCATGGAAAAGCACACTGCCTTTCCTTCTTACTTTAGATGGAAGCAACCTATCCCCATATCACAATAGCTCAAGCATTGTATTCTTAGTGTAGCTGTTGATTTTCCAGTTATTTTTCAGCTTTTTTGCAGAAACATTGTAAACTGCATTATTATTCTCGATTTAGTCAATAACTTTCTCTCCAGTGGAAAATAGGTTCCAGACCAATGTGCCTACAATATACAAGGCAATTGACACCTTGAACACATCATCCCATGAACCTGAAATGCATAAAATTGGGGGAAAAGTTTGAGCACAAAAGGTGTAAATTGTAAAATGATTTTTAAATTTTTTTTTCTTGAATAGAAAAATCTGAAATATATTGATTGGAAAAAGTTTGAAGATGATGGATGTACCTTTCTGAAGGATGTATCCAGTGGCTGCAGTACCAAAGACACCAGCAAGTACTCCAGCTGTGTTCGATAGCCCCACCAGTACACCCTGCACAATCGTTAAAATAGAAACAAGTTTCTTTAGCTATAAATGAAAGCAAAAAATAAAGGAGAAAATAAGTTGGAAAATTTTACTTCTTCAACAGTGGAATGGTTCTTATTCATTTCCTGATAATTTCAGTTTACAGCAGTACCACTGTTTTTCACAAGACCTGGAGCAAACCATTTCCGAGAAAACCTTTTGCTTTATACAGATTTGGTTTTATTTTGCATTTTTAATGGAAGCTAAATAGGAGGTAGTCCCATTCATACATCCTACCTTTTATTCCAAAATGAAAAATGAAAAAGATCTTATGTTTGTTGTCTGTTGCTCGCTTTTATATTAGAAAAGAATCTAATAGATAATGATGATAAATAACTCCATTAGGAGAGAAAATAAATACAAAAAATAGTAAAAAAAAAGGTGTATGTATATTAACAAATAGCAAATTGACTACAAAATCTGACAAAGCTTCTCAAGAAATACAAGCAAAAGCATAGACAGCAATGACTTATAGTGGAAATAGGGACAGATCGATGAATAAAAATAGGAAAACAGGGACATAGGAAGACTGAACATATATATATGAGGAAAAGTTAGAATGAACCCTCTCTTATACCTCTTATAGATTTCATTGTATATCATTTATAAGAAAAATTTAAACTGTAGATATTGATCTAGAATATTTAAAATATATAAAACTGAAATTTTAAGTCAATCAAAAACTTTTAACTTTACGATCTAATTGGCACAAATTCATCGATTTCTTATTAATCGACAAAAATGTAATTTTATGAATACCTTGTTTCTTAAGATATAATTATCAAAATCACTTGATTTTTGATTTATAAATTATCATAAAAAATGTAGAACATATCCACCGTTTGGATTTCACATTTCATAGATGAATTTTTAAATATAATGATAAATTTATGACTTATAGGTTTTATTTTTATTTAAAAAAATTTATTTATTTATGATACTTAATATTAAAATTTCAAAAACAATTGATATTTGATTAATGAAATCTATATATGACAGCTCATATCCTACAATTGAAAGTTTAATCACTTAAGGATTATGAAAATGATATGGAAACTTAATTTACATAAAATGAGTCATAAACTCATTTTCACTTTTTCCTATTGTAACACATGCGTTTGATTATCCAAGGTTATTGTAAACCATAGAATATTTGTAATATATGTATAATATGATTTATTAATGGATAATCAAGGTGTTTTTGGCCTAATTGTGTTTCTCTCTCTATATGGCTATGTTATTTTAGTTTCCTTGGATCATGTAGCCTTCCGACTTGTTGTGCATTCTGTGTTTAGGTACCGGATTGAGCCCTGCTCAATGAGAACACGGTGCCCTCTCTTTCACGAATCCCCCTCTACTCGTAGTCTGCTAGTCCCATCCCTTCACGTTAAGCCTGGTGAAGGTTGCGGTGGCCAGCGAAATCAACGAGATGGCAGGAGGAGAAGAGGTGACAAAGAGGAGAGAAGGGATGGCACCGAGGAGGGAATGCAAGGGAAAAGAGAAACCAAAGAGAGAGAGGGAGAGAGGGCCATTGTGTGTGGGTTGTATGTGTGCCTAGTGGAGGTGTCACCGAAGGAGGCGACGTCGCCAGCAGTAGTGGGCGCCCGAAGGTCGCTGGGTAGAGGGAGGAGTACCATCAGTGAGGTGCGTAGGTCGTTGAAACCCTACAATGGGGTACACATCCCACCTTCTCTCTCTCCTTCTATGTTTTGTGTTTTCATGATATAAATCATGATAAATGTGGTAAAAATTATGGAAAATGATGAAAATAGTGTAGATTGGCTTGGATGCGTGCTTAAGAATGGATTTTGTAATTTTTACGAATTTATGGTGGATTGTAGTTGATTTTCATGGATTTGGCTACAACGTTGTAAAATGAACTCCCTGTCTTTGTGATTTTATTACAAGAACTATGTTTAATGGATTTAGTTGAAACTTGTCCAATTTGATAGCATGCTTAGTGTAGTATGTTTGATGATTTTCATGTGATTTGTGGTTCACCAGATCTGAGTCCGTCAACGACTCCCATTCCGCCGAACGTGGACTAAGATAAACAGAGAAGTTTAGAGAAATCATCTCGTTCAACATGTCGAAATATTTTGATATGTCGAATCAAGAAATTTCGACACTCCATAACCTTTCGATTTGTCGAAACATGTCTGTGTTCATGATAGATTTCAAGAGATTTTGACATACCGATGGATTTCGGTATACCAAATCAAACCCCCAGATCTTATGATTGAGGTTTTCATTAAAGTTAAATGTAAATGGTTTTATGTAATAATTTGACATACTATGTTTTGATGAAAATCCATGTAAATAGAATGATGATTTGTAGAAAGTATTTCTAATAGAAGAGTTTTGAAAATGATCTTTGAAGAAAACCCATATAATTTGAAATGAAATTGCTATTATTTGTTCCAGATCCACATAGTGTTAGGACGACAACTAGTAAGAGCGTGAAATCTCAACCAGACCGATTGTTAGTCCACAACGTAGTTGTCGAGGTTTAGGATAGTTGAAAAAGATCAATTTACCCCACTTTATGAAGATGTTGGCTAGGTCTAGGAATGTGGAACCTGGGTGTCCGGACACCAATAAGACGCTAGGAAAGACATATCCCCGTGCTTGTGAAATAAATTGATATTAAGGCCAGTTGGTTGAGACGATGGTCTGTCCATATAAGGACTTTCACCGTGACAGTACAGGAGAGTGGAGTTGGTGCCCCGCCTATTGTTTATGGCCTAGTTGTCTTTAATCAATGTGATATTATTGAATTGTGATTGAAAAATGTGTGGCTTTGAGCTAGATTCAGACTACATTTTGGGTTGTCGCTTTAGTCAGATTCTAACTGAGTTGAGACTCGTAGTTTGAATCAATTACCAACCAATGCGTGCTTGTGTTTTTAAATCATGTGTAACAACGTATTTTTGAACTAGATCTGGTCAAGAATGTGATTTCTCGGAATACATATATGTTTTAAAAATGCATGAAATTTGAGTAAAAAAATGATTAGAAATGACATAATTTTGGAAAAAAGATTTCGTAATGATTCTTGACCCTGATCAAGAATTCCAAGGATTTGTAAACCGGATTTGTAGTTTTACCGTGGTTTCACCTAATGTTTTTGTAATACTCGAGGTTTTGAGTTTTTATCATGATTTTTCATGGGTGAACATGTACTAGGTGACTTGATGTCACTCACACGTGTTCTTACTTTGTTTTGATTTCAGATACATATTTGGAGTACACATCGATGCACGTGTTATGAAACCACTAACCGCACACAAATCAGGATAGCTATCCTGAGGTAGTTTTTTTTCAATTATTTTTAATTATTGTTATCATCATTGTAATTGGATAGTTGTGTTTGTAACGGGTTAGCACCTCCAGGGCAGGGGCGCTACACCTATATATACACACACACACACAAAATAAGCTTTAAATAAAGACAATCCTAATTTTAAGTTTTTAAGGACAATTTTCTAACTAATAGATTAAAAATCTAAATTACTAGATATGATAGAAACTATTTAAAATACTTACATATCAAAAATCAAGTAATCTTCAAATTCGTAAGCACTGAATTCAACATATACGTATTGGTATAGCTTGTTATAGCTCATAAAGAACTACTGAATTCATATATGAATATATTTATATGTTATAAATGTTAGGAATGTACAATTATACATTTTATTTTGATGATAATAAAGTGATATTGTATATTCGATTAATTTGAATTACTATTTGAGAAATGTACAGTTTGGAAATCAAGAAAGACAGCTAAAAATGAGTTGTATGAAGATATACTTGAAGAGAAAGCAAGCAACAAAAAAAATGAATAATGGTGATCTTCTAAAAAGCTGAAAGAATCTTCAAGAACTTATCAAGTTTATTAGTAAACAAATGATGTAATTTTTTCTATCTTTATTGTAATATCTAGGACATGTAATAATCTCTCAGCTTAGGTCAACATCCTAGAGTAATAGGCACACCCATGAACCATGTAGGAAGACATCAGAAAATTCCTTCAGTTTGAGTCAAGATTGCATTCGAAATATCAAACATTTTCGATATACTGAAATTAAGTGTTCATAGAATTAATTTGGACCTCAGTAGAACTTTAAATAAATCATTTTAGGTTCATAATTGTTTTCGATCTACCCAATTAGGACAGTATACCGAAATCTAGAAAGCAAACGTGTGTTTACAACCAAGACCTCATTCGACATAGAAGGATTTCAGAATGCTAAAATGATCGACCGTTGTAGGGGGCTAATATGTTTCGATCGACCTATGATTTTCAATATGTCGAATCAATAGTCATTTGTAACCATTAGAGAAAACAATTAAAGAGCTTAACATTTACTTTAACTCAAATATTTCTATAAATAGAGGACCCCTAAACACTTACAAGATACACAAGTGATTCCTAAGCTTAATTCACATCTCTTTCAAGTATTCTAGCTCCAAGTGTCCAATTCATATTTGTGTAGAGTTTCCAAGTTCGATCTCCTAGATACCAAAAAAAGTGAGCTTCATCTTTCATACACATATTAGATTAAATTATTGATTGGAAGATCAGAGTTTAGTTGCAGTTATAAAGAAGAATTTCGTAAAAGAGGTGCAAACTTTTCTGGTTGAGAGAAGGATCCACTAGTTGCAGGATTGACTAGGAATTCGTCATCAAGTAAGTTTTTCATTGAGTTCAAGAGAACTCTCGAGAGAATCTCGAGAAGTAGACTAGACCAGAGTTGACCAAACCACTATAAATTAATTGTATTTTTATTGTCTCTCATCTTTTCTATGAATGTTTAATTAGTTACTCTAAATTCATTTGATAGTTGTACATGTTATTGAAAGACACAAAGTAAATATACATAGTTTATCTATTCATCCCCTCTCTAGAAAAATCTCTCGATCCAACAATAAGTTTCTAAATAACATAGATTTTGATGTATACGTGATCTAAATGATATAAAGTAAAATTCATGGATTATATTTTAGTTTTAAAACTTATAACTTAGAGATCTAGTTATTCTTGCTTTAAAAGTTTTGAATTGTGTATGAATAAATATGTGTACTAGGAGTTTTTAAATGATGTAGATTTTAACATGTATTTAATCTGAATGATGTAAATTAAAATCCTTGAATTACATTTTGATTTTGAAACTTGTAGTACGTATTTTTAAAAATTATAGCATGCGGAAAGGACTATCCTTATTTGAGTATTTTAAGGACAGTTTTCAAAAACACGTGCTACAAGTTTTAAAATAAAAATGTAATATATATATATATATATGTATGTATGTATGTATATGTAGGAAGCATATCTTCTACATCTTACCTTATTTTAACATTAAAAAAAAAACATAACATAATACAGTACTACTCTAATATCAATAAAATTGGAACATTTTTTGCTCAAAATGTAAGTTCATATCATTCAATTCCAACAATGGTAGTCATACATAACATAATACAATACTACTTTAGTATTAGTAAAAATAAAGCATTTTTATTGAAAATAAAAGTTTCAATTCATTCGATTTTGCCCTAATTTGAAGTATTGGCTCTAATGAGGGATTGATTTGAGTGGTGGCAACAATGTTGATCTAGACAATAGCAATGATGCAATCTGGGTGGTGGTGACTTTGATTTGGGTAGTAGCAGCGATCCAGTGAAAATGACAATGCCAATCTAGGTGTTGCCGATGACGATCTGTTAGAAGACAATGGTCATAGTTTGAGACGATGATGGTCGATCGTAGGGATGGAGGCGACAACAGAGTACAGGGGTAGACGCTGCAGCGGATCGCAAGGTTAGAGGCGACAACGGTGGATCATGCGGGTAGAGGTGACGATGGATCAAAAGGGTGGAGACAATGGCAGATTGTAAGGGTGGAGGAGCAAACAGATTTGTGAGATGGAAAAATGCAGCACCAAATTCGAAAGGAGAGGAATACAGTTGCTTTTTTGTGAAGATGAGAGGGTTTTAAAGAAAAGGAAAATTAAGAATGAAAGAAATTAAAGATGGTTTCCATAAATGCTAGCCAAATAAATAGGATTTTAAAAAAAAACCTAATCTAATGTAGACGAACGATTGTGATTTACGACTATATGTTATCCATGTATGGATGTACTCCTCCCTCTCTCTCTCTCTCCTCTCTCTCCCTATATAGGAAAGAGATCAGTTTCATCTTCTCTTAAAATGAAACTCCATCTCAATCATCCATTGACAACCTTTGATGGTGATCAAAATCAATAAAACCAAAATCGAAATTGCAAAAACCATTAATTTTCCCAAGTTTGAAATTCAAATTTAAAAACTAAAATAGAAAACAAATGTAATAACCTCCTTTCATTCTTTAAATAACTATCTATTTTCTCTTCCTCTCTCTATCTCCCCTCCAAACACTCTCGTCTCTTTCTCTCATGATCATTCTCTTTCCCTTCCTCTCTCTCTCCACATCCCTCCCCTTTCTCTTGCAACACCCTTCGCCTCCCATTAATGTTGCCACCTCCTCCCACATTGCCTCCCCCCTCCTACGATGCCCTTCCAACCAATGCCATCACCTCTACCCTCTCCCCCATCCTACAACACCCCTCTCGTCATAGATCTTCTTTCTCCTTCATCACTCCTACATCTCTACTACTCATCCACTGACATCCTTCCTCTCCCCTCGCCACCACCACCTCGTCTTCTCGCAAGGTGCCACTTTCTTGCATATCAACCTTTGGCAACATAATATTATTTTTGATGTGTTATTTCCATTCTAGGTGGAGGTAAGGATGCTAACACCTCCCTCCTCACATGGATCACTACAGCAGACCACATGTCATTGGCAAATCACCCACCGACAATGAAGGTGATTACAACATGCTGCTGCGTGCCAATTGCAGCACACTTGTCTCTTTCCCCTCTCCACCTGTGAGAATAAGCTGAAATTTCATTATTGTTTTAGTAATACGAAAAAGAAATTTTTTTAACACAACGTAATTACAATTACGAAATTATTTTTTATTCAATTTAGTAATACTAAATTAAAATTTCATTGTTGTTTTAGTAAATTAAATTATTGACCAACGAACTATTTATATGGAAGAACGATGTTATGGATAATTCAAGAATTAGTGTTACTAAAAAGAAAAATCCAAACTCATGATTACTAAAACTAAAACTAAAACATACAAAACTAAATTTACATTTAGTAACACTGAAACAAAAAAATAATATGAAACTAAAATAAAATCTTATGAAATTAATCCAAAAAAATAATACAAAAAAGTAAAATTGCCATGTTCATATAAAACATTTAAATAAAAATAATACAAAAAATATAAATTCAAAAACATAATACAATTCGGAATAAAAATTTATATTTTTTTTGGTAAGAAACTAAACCTCCCTTATTAAAAATGCATTAATAACTACCAAAAATAATTAACCTAAAATTAAAAAATAAACATGCCTTTTTATACTTCTATTAATAACTATCATTTCCTTTTTTGAAACTAATAAGTGGGGACCACTAGCATATAAAGAATTATTGAAAAAAATTTCCCTTTAAAAAAGAAAATCACTAGTAGAATTATTTCAAAATAAGTGATTTTCAATATGTTCGTTAGATTAAGAACCAACGTTTGAAATCAGTCTTCCCTCAAAATAGTTAATTTGAGAGAAAATATAACTAATCTCTTATATATATATATATATATATATAAAAGGCCAATGGACAATAGACTACAAATGTTTTGGTTTTGTGGATTACTTATAACTTGTTCTAGATACCTGTTTCTTTTGAGCAGTGAAAATGCAATATCATTAAAAACGATGAAAACCAGATTACAAAAAAATGAAGTCTATCAAGCAAATAGACACCAAAAAAGAAACAACAATTGGTTCCAAACAGGAACACAAAAGGAACAAGAAGAGGAAAAACAAACCACACCGACAACTCGATGCCCAAACATAAATACAACTAGAGATCAAAGTACCACTAACACCTCCAACCATGCAGCTATCATAGCGAAGGATTAAGACCATTCAATGATTGATCCAAAAACTTTTAAGTTTCCACTTCTGATGATTGGATTGGGAACTCCTGAAAAATCTTTTGTTGCGTTCAAGCCATCTCAATCACCATATTGCATGAGGTAAAATCAACCTTACCAAACACTTCCTTCCCACCAAATTAGCTTTAGATAACCACACTTCCCAAAGGTCAATGATGTCACTGTTATTATGTTGAGTCATGCTTGCAAGATTATACCACAGCGAAAAAGAGGTGCCACCAATCTTCTTCCTTGCAAAAGCAACACCTACTAGCTAAGAACACCCTACACCTTTGCACTGCCTTTTTGGTAAGTATGCCACCATAGAGGATTTGCCAAGCAAAACTTTTGACAGAACCTGATTATTCCACACTTGCTTGTAGCAAGCCACTTGAACACCGCCATTGAGGACCTGAAACAGAGAACTCACTGAAAACATCCATTGTTCGTCCACATCCATTCAAAACATTCAGAGTTAGAAGTCAACCTAGAAGAACCATGGGATTCCAGAAGAAATAGTAAATCAACAAAATCAATAAGCTCACCATCACATAGATCCCTCCTGAATCTAACATCCCAAGCAATCTCTACCTCAGAACGCTCATGGCACAGATACCCTTGTAGAGGGAGAGGCAGTGACACAGAAAAGCCTTGAGAAAGACAAACACAATGATGATTCACCAATCCATCTATCCTTCTAGAATCTAACCCCTTCCCCTCTACCCAACACCTTTATGATACCACATCTCTTAACCTCTTAGCTTCCAGAATGCCTTTTCACAATCTTCCCTCACCCCTGACATGATTGTTCCCAGAAAAATAGTCTTCCACTATACTACTTAATCACCATTTGTTGCCATAGAGAGGAGCCAAATTCACCACCAAGCCGCAATCTCCACAGCCATTTCCCAAGGAGTGTAAGATTGAAAATACGAAAATCTCTAATGCCAAGTCCACCCCATTTTTAGATCTGCAAATTTTTTTGCCAAGCTATCATGTGGAAACCCCTTTTGGTTCCTTTTTTACTGCCCCTACATAAAAATTGGCTAACAATGTTTTGCAAACTATTTGCCAAAGATTGGAATCCTGAACATGAGAGGTAGTAGATTGGAAAGTACAGACAAAATTAAGGTGAGTTTGCCCTCCATGGGCAAAAATCTACCATTCCAGCCTGTTAAACGTTGCTTAAATCTATCAACCACTGGACCCTAGTCTCCAGCTTTTAACCTCCCACCACTTAGCGGTAAGTCCAAATATTTGAACGGAAAAGAGTCAATTTTGCAGCCAAGAAATTGAACCTCCTCCCCAAGAAAATCTTCACTGCAGCCCGATACTGATGATTTGTGAAAGTTGACTTTCAATCCAGAAATCATCACGAACAAACCCAACAGGCAAGTTAAGTTGATCACATTCTGCTGTGAGGCATCACAAAATATAATCATATCATCAATAGGGATTCTTCTCATACCTCTACCAGGACAGAAGCCATTAATTAAATTGGCCTAGAAACCTACCACCCGCTGCTGCTGCTCTCTCTCCCTCTCACTCCATCATTTTTTTCCAAGGTAACTTCTTCTAGATACTTGTGAAATCCAACATAAAACTTGACAATTTAAAAAAATGCTGTAAACAGAAAAACTGTTCCAGCAATCACGCAAAGGTGACATCAACATAAAGTTCATGTTTAGTAAAGATAAAAGCACTCTCACCGCATATTGTGGTCCAATGTCTTGGTGATTGGAGTATATGCCAGACAGTGAAAAGGCATCAGTGCCCTGCAGAAAGAATTTGCATGCCTTCATCATAAATTAAAAGATAAAAACAGTTTCATGATAGTAATCTGAAAGTCCATTTGTGTGCCAAACATACAGATACAGAGATATAACCCACATGGAGCACAATATCAGAATATAGTAATGAAAAAACATATTAATAATCAGAGCTAGCCAAGATATTCAGGAGAAATGACAACATACTACAATAACATGACTATGAGTGACTAGAGTAAATGAAATCCACTACATCAGTATTATAGACATCAAAATTTTACAGGACAGTATTCCATTTAGTATCATATTTGTTAGAGAATCAGTACCATATATAACATAGAGCATTAACTTAAAATCATTTGACAATGAATGGATGAATATAAAATTTTACACCCAACCCTATATATAGCCTAGAAGCATATCCCACTTCCACATTTATCTGATGTGGGAGGGGGATGAATCCCCTAACACGTCCACTCATGCTCAAACTATTTTGAGCCCAATGCATCAACATGTTTTAAGCAGGTTATGCGGTGGTGATGTGGAGGGCAAAATGGTCATTGACTCAGCAATACACAATTTAGCCATGATACCATTTTGAGATTATGTCATCTAATTCAAAACCAATTGAAAACAAGTGGAGAAGTCCAATAATTTTCCAATTTAGGACTAATTCTTAACAATATCGAGTTTAAAGAAGACCATCTATAAACTAAATTTTACCTGACTGCATGCCATGCATAGAACTGCTAATGCTGGAGAACGGACATGGCTCAATTGTGCAAGAAAGAATGCTGGTCCCAGGAATCCGATTGTTTGCATTATCTGCATCATAAAGAAGGAGATTGCATTAATTCACATTCACAGCAAAAGATTTGTATCACCAATAATATTCTCAGATTTTATTCATTATTTTTTAATGATCAGAACTAAATAGATGCGAGAGAGAGAGAGAAGGGGGGACCTGTAATGATCACATATAAGAGGATGCTTTTATTTTTAGGAACCCTAATCATAATTAACTAAACAGTAATTAGTACATGTAACTGAAAAACATAAGCATTTGATCTATAACAATTACCTTCCGAACCCTAGTCACGGAAAAACCTTTTTCAACAAGTGTATCTGCAATCCATCCTCCTATATTTGAAAATATAGCCATGGTTAACCATGGTAAGACACAAAATAATCCAGATTCAGTGAGGTTGAACTTCAAAACCTGCAAACAGCATATGAAGTATACAAAAAGTCAGACAGTTTTGTCAAATTTATTTCAAAATTCAACTTTAGCAGCATGCCATACTCTTTCTGAAGAACTGCAGTCAAGCCAAACATTTACCCACCATCAGTGTTTATCAATGATGCCACTTAAGACATATTAATGGTTGATACATTAACAAATGCGTTAAGGCAGCATGTTTTAGCAAAACCATATTTCATTCTTTAGACATGGGGAAGGGTTTCCAGGCCTCAGAGACTTTAGTGACAACATATGGAAATACTTTGTTTGTTTTTTAATTTCTCATAGTGAAGTAGTTTAGAAGGACCATTAGAGAGAGCCCTTCCTAACTACAAATACCAAAGTTCCATTTAATCCCATCAAGAGAGAGCTAATTGAATGTAGTAAGTACCAAACGCAAGCTGCAAAACCCCAAAGGAGATGACTGCTAAATGTTGGCTACACTGCCCAATTCCATATGGCTAGAACCCTATTCTGCAGAAACCCACTAGCTGAAGATTGATGATGAATTGATTATGTAACAATTACATAAGACATTAAGAAATGATGTACTCTAGAACTATTTGCGAGTGGATAATGAGCCAACAAAGGAAGATTAGATGGCTACACTAGACTCTGCCTAGTGGTCCTAAAAATACTAGGTAAAAAGAAGACAAATGGATAACAAAATGATGCAAATTCTACAAGAAATTAACCTGACCTATTATGGGAAAGACACCTTGTCTCATACTTTAAACTTTGGATTTGCATTACCAGTTTAATCATGACAATCATATACTTAAGAAAGAGAGAAATATAGAAAACTTTAAATACCTGGTTGTAGTATGTAGGCATCCATGTAAGGAGAATAAAAGTTCCCCAATTATGGCAGAAGTGTGTTATTATGAGAGCCCAGACTGGAGCTTTTGATAGAATTAAACGCCATGGAATAGATGAAACAGGCTCCTTTGACACATTGCCCCTTAAGATTAACCTCTTTTCATCAGCACAAAGCTCTGGATCTTCTTTTGGGGAACTATGAGCCTAAAGAATAAAGATAGAGAATTAATGAAGCTTCCTACTGGCCTCTCCATGTTATGATAATTGTTTACCATCTGGAAACCACTATCAGTAATTTCCATATCAGAACAGTGATTTGAAGAAAATATAGTGCAGAGTAGTGAATAATATCAAGACTAGCATAAACCGGTCAGAGATAAACTGCTTGTCAGGTTATCTAACGACCCAAACTTAATGATTATAGAAAATAGTTTCTAAAGTGTACTTCAAATAGGAGAACAATAAATGACATCCAATTACTAAAAATTGTCATAACCATTCACAGAAAAATCATACTCTTAAAGAGACTCAAATAATGAAGAGGCAAAAGAAGGAATAGAGGAACATATATTGATGAAAAGGTCAAGCCTAACAGTGCCGAATAACAAAAGGCAAAGGGCCCAAAACACTGGCTTCTGGAAAGATGAAAAATACTGGCTTTTGGAAAAGGAGCTCAAACTTGTAGGAGGTACTGGATTCACTTTCAAGTAGGCCCTGAAAGGAGGACGGCTAGTATGCCAACAAATGTCTGTCTACTCTGTTCTCTAATTCACATGACTCAATAGTACCCATTTTTGGAACATCAAGTGCCAAAGTCACTGAATGGCAAATCAATCACAGTGGGGAGAAGCAGAAACAGAAACATACTCCAGGCTACAGCAACATAAACAGATTTACCTTGCTTTGCCATATTGCAAACCAAACAGTTCCAAGGGAGCCAAATGAGTAAAAAACAGAAGGCCAGCCAAATTTCTGAATTAGCAACGGCGATAAGGCCAACCCTGTGACAGAGCCAAGGTACATTCCACTGTATACTAGTGAAAGTGACCTGCTCCGTTCTGATACAGGAATCCATTTCGAAAGAATGTTAGTCATAGCAGGCATAGCAACACCCTGAAAAACAATGCAGAACTGAGTTGCAGTAAAGTTTTTCTATAAGAAGCAATCATTTAAACGTCCTGAAAAAGAAAATGAAAGAAAAGCCATTATTGACTAGAAACCAAAATTTCCCATCTAGTCTGTATAACCTCTAGAAGCAGTTTTCCATGTTTATATTGGCTAATAACCTAGAAACATCCATATTATATAAGTGAAAAAGATAAAAGCAGAGGTAGTTTACTTTTGGCAAAATAAAAGCAGAGGTAGTTTACTTTCTTTTGGCAAAATAAAAGCAGAGGTAGTTTACTTTGATTTGGATTCAACATAACTTCAATGTTAACCATGTAGTTTACTTTTGATTTGGATCCTTTCTTTTGGCAAAATAAAAGCAGAGGTAGTTTACTTTGATTTGGATTCAACACAACTTCAATGTTAACCATGTAAGAGAAGCAGAAGTATTAGACACTTCGCCCAAGAAGCCATGTCTGCACTAGACGCATTTCCGATACTCTTGGTTTTCAATGACGGTTTCGTGGCAGATAAGAAACATGTCAGACATCGATAAAAATGTCGGTGAAAATGTGATAAATTTACGGAAATTCACCTAAATGGACAAGAAACTTTGAATTCGATTTGAGACTCTAAAATAAACTAAAGTAAGCAACAAGCTACATCGAAGGCTACTTAGATTAGTTTCTAAACATGTATCACATTAAAATACCCTATAATGACTCAATACAAATATCTTGGAACATAAATAGTACCTAAAAATGCTTAATACATATATAAAGCATACCTTAAAATACTTAATATATGTTTAAAATGAAGAGTTCTTACAACATCAATATGGAGAGAAAGTGAGATGAGAGAACACCCAAATGTTGAAGATGTAGAGTCATATTGAGATGCCCTGTCCCGAAATGGTATATGGTTATGTGGGTATATTGATTTGCATCCTATTTCCAAGACTAAGTTAGGAGAAGCAAGGAGCAACACCTCAACAACAAATGGGAGTGGTAGAAACCAGCAACAAGGAGGTGAAGCAACAACCAACAGCAGGACACGTGTCAACCATGGTGGCTTATAAACAAGCTGTGTCAATCAACTTGGGTCCTTCTCAGTATAAAAAATACCCTATGTTGACCGACTCAGTCGACATGAGTTGATTCAGCCAGCAGTGGCCACCGAAATCAAGAACATCTAGACATACATGCAAATATTGTGTCCATATAATAGGATTCCAATGCATGTCCATATATTTGGCACCATGCTAATACTAACGCTTACTGGACACATGTCTGACACTATAGGTGGTGTGTCTTATTTTTTAAAAAAATTGGTTGCAGGACATGTCCAGGACACTTCTAACTAATTCTTATGTAAGCAAGGGTCTTCCTAGATCATACTAGGATCCACGTAACGATATTGGGGTGATGACTTGATCCATTTGAAAACATTTGCTTGTTCATTATATGTTTTTTATTAGTTTTATGCATTAAATATCAATTTATGATGCACGTTTTACAGTATATTGTTTATGTTTAAAATATATTGGTGTGTTGTTGTCCTTTTTTTTGGGACTTGCCATTTATACACGTCCATCGATGTTCATGCTTTATAGCTTCCAGCTATATGCTCAATATTGTTTTTCAATTGAAAAGAGGGGATTCTTTAAATTAAATTGCATATGTATTTTGAGGTTTATTCAATGTTAGTGAAGATCTATCCCAGTAGAATTTGCAATTCATAGAAAGACTTTACTTTTAAGCAACACTACTTCATCGTTACACTTAGCCAACATAGAGTGAAATGAAATAATCCTATTAGAAAAAAATTGCTCTAAGGTATGAATTGATAGGAGAAAAGAGTATTAATTAGTTTACCAACATCATAACAATTGACTTTTTTCACTTCCAAGGCTTAGAACAGTGAAACCTAAAGAAGAAACACAGGGAAGTTACCCCACAGGGGAAGAGCTTAATCAACAAATTTATCAATTTTACAATAAGAAGCTCCTAGTCTGACTGGTGTAAGGGAAAACAACTGATTTCTCCTTTATGATGCAACTGGTGATTCTGTTCTAGTTCAGTCAAAACCATGGAGATGGATTTTGTATCGTTATGCAATGTATTACTTACAGACTAAGAACCATAAGACCAGACTGTTGTGGGCAAAATATATATTGACATCTTCAACAAGGATGAGATTTTATTAGATTCCTCCACAAATTTAGGCTACAGTTTTGATTGGTATTGTCTGATAGCATCAAACTATAATACGAAATAATAATCAATACCAGATTTCTGATTACGTTCATTAACATTTTAACCTTGATATAAAAGTGATTTAACTCTGGTCAAGTAGAATGGTTAGATACTACAACTCTGAGAATGATTAATGCATAGTTGAAAACCTCAAACATAAGTACATTCAATAGCTTGTCAAGCAACAGATCAGGACTGCACAGGTCAATTAATCGTCTCGTCTCAGGCTCTAAACATAAAACATAAAAGATACTTTGGTTGTCAAATTAGTGTTGTCATGTTTCTAAAGAAAACACACAGAATGACATGCATTTCAGTCCAACAAGAAGTTTACTTTAACATGAATCAAGGGTCAACTTAATCTATGCATTAAAAAAGATACATCAAAACAGAAAACTATGTTTTGAGTTTGTTATCAAGTTCATTCTGTCTGTTGATTAGTTAGTTTTATTGAATCCCATTTATTAGTAGAAAAAGTAAGAAACCAACCTCACCAATCCCCATAAATGCTCGCATCATAAGCAAGAAAGGAAGTCCAAGCTTCGCAGCAATGGGTGTGAGAATGGTTGCAATAGACCACCAAACCACTCCAAAACCCAAGACAAGCTTGCCACCAATTTTATCTGCCAATATTCCTCCGAGAATCTAAACTTGGATAAAGCATAAAAAAGTCAAGTAGCATAATACTTCATAAGAGCTTAAAACATAGATAATCACTGTTCATTTTCATAGTAAATGCAAGCACAAGAATTAGAATAATAAATTGACTAAGAAAATAAAAGGACAACTTTGCAGGCTACATCAAAATGGGTGGTACAATTACATTCATAATTCCTTAATACTTATTATGTCTTATGCATCATAGTTATCAAGGGAGGCATGTAGCTATTGTCATAGTTTGCTATTGCCATTACCAATCCTCTTATGTCACTTAAAGTGTGTGGAAAATGTCCAAGCACACCTTCCGAATGACAAAAAGATCCAGCTAGGAGTGTATGCTTTGTGGAAACTAGAGTCAATCGGATTTGATGCTTTAAAGCCAAATGTAGTTACAAAATTATTTTGCTAATGTCTTGCAGTTTGGAACACGAAGAGACGTAAAATTAGATCAATCTTATTTGTAAAGGAAAAAACGTAAGAAATGTATTTGTAGTTTTATATTGCATAAAACCTAGTGAAACAAAACATACAGCAATCACGCCAAAGTCAAAAGACAAACCGACCTGTACCTAATATATAAATCACCCTCCTGTGGATCAAACTAGTGACCATCCAATGACAGCATTGATTAATCCTGCCAACAAAAATCAATCAACTAGCCATCCATATTTTGAAAAAAATACAACAGTTCCACTTAATCACTAAAACAACCATATCGCATGAGAATAATCAGCCCATATCTCTCCTTATGCCCAAATCCCAATCCCCCCTAACATGAAGCCAACCCTCAAAAAACACCTAAATGGTGGCAAATCGAGTGCAATTCAGAAGCCCACCTCCCAACAAACAACAACCACCACTACCATAAGGTTTGAGTTCAATAGGAAAATCTTAGATGATGTGAAGTACTCAACTGCATATAAAAAGCATACCAAAGAGCTAGACACACCCCTTTCCTTTGAAGAGCAGTCTTAATCAAAACACTTGTTAGAGTTGTATTCTTACATATGTATTAGGGTTCTAGTGTCATTAGTGGATAGTTGGGTTATTAGATATCCATTTACCTTAGGTTATGTAACATCCGTAAATTCATTTTGTAATTATTTACATTTTTATCAATTTATTTCTAAACAAATGTTATTGTTCCAAGACACATTCGTGTGACTTTGTGATTTTAAGCTTGGACCTCGTGGGTTAACTTCTGCTTGTATGTTCTTGTGCTTGTCCTCACGTGGTTAGCACTGTGTGTGGTTGGTACTATGCATGATTGACACTATGTGTGTAGCACTGTACTTGTGGACCTGTGTGTGGGTCCGTGTGTGTGTAGGCTGATAGATGAGAGGAAGTGGTTGTGCTCGTACGGTGTTTGTGGTTGGCAGGTGGAGACGGATTAGTGCACATGCATGTTTACCTTCCTCCTTTGCGTAGTTACTTAAGCTGAGACACCCCATGTAGCAGCTTCATCCCTTTCTCTCTTCCCCCACACGTTTCCGCCTTCCCCGAGCACACCATCTCTTCCTCTCTCCCTTCCACTCTCCCACTCTCCCTCCACCACCTCCACTCTCCCTCTCCCTCCCTCACCATCACCTCCTCACCCCCTCCCCCTCCCTCCTCACCCATCTCTCACCCTCATTCTCCTCCCTTCCACTTGTCCCTCCCACTCTCAGTCTCTCCCTCCTTTAATTCCTCTTGTGCTCCTCTTTCCGATTTGGTGTGCCCGGAGTCGATGGCGACAAGCAGTGGTGTGCGGTGGTGCTTCGAAGGCTTCTCTAAGGGCATGTGAGACTTTAGAGGAGCTCGTAGGCATCGAGCTCGCCGAAGTTGGCCAGAAACTGGAGTTGGGTCATCAAAGATCGCGTATAAGGTATGTACCTCACCTTTTATATTAGAATGCATGAAAATAATAGAAAATACTAGGATCGCATAAAATTTAGGTAAATTTACATTCCTAGAATTTATTGTGAATTTATGGTGATTTATGATAGTATTTATGATCATTTATGGTGATAGTTGCGTTTTGGGTCCTTTTAATCCTTCTGACTTTGTGATTTTAGTACATAAACTGTGGTACATGAATTTTTATTTTGTTTGTATGAATTTGGAGTAGACTAGAGGATCTATAACTTATATTTTATGTGGATTTTATCATGATCGTTTGACACATTTGTTCCTCACTCTCACTTAGGAGAAGAGTCAAACAGTGTGCTAAGGTCATATTTCGGTTTCGCAGAAAATGACATACCGAACCATTTCAGTATGTCCTTTTTTTTTCAGTTTTGATTCTCTAACCGTGTTCAGTCGGTCGAATTTCTTCGATCTATCATTCTAGACCATGAGTGTTGACCGTTAAACCTAGTTCGGTCGATCGAATCTTTTCGATCTTCCGAATCAGGGATTTTCGATCGATCGAATTAGATTTCGATCCACCGTTTTGGATGCCTGCACCTATTTCGACCATTTGATTCTGGCCGATCTGCCAAACCATGCCCCAATTGCTCTTATGAATGTGAATTCCGACAATTTTCCGGATTGATTTGTTTTGTCCATTTGAGATAGGATTGTGACTGATGAAGGATGGTCTTGTGGGACACATGATGTACTAATTTTGTAGATATTTTGGAAAAAAATTCCAAAGATATAAAATGATTTTGAAAATGATTTTCAAAGAGATATGTTGACCCGTTTTGCAAATAGTTTTTCCTGATTTTCTGTGTACAAACCAAGAGACTGTTGAATCATGTCGTTGGAACCAGAGAATGTGACGACATTCTCGGATGATCGAACGCATATCTCTCTAGTTGAGGTCAATGGTCGAGATACCTGAGATGGAGATTCGTTAGATTATAGAGATATGAGACTCCTTGACTGTCATTTCGAGGCTAGGTGTGTGGTCCACGGGTTGAGATATCTTGAAACATGATATGGAGGTATAATACTCCTACTATCGCTGTAAACGTTGTAACTCAAGTATTGTCAAGTGCAGAAGTATGAGACTCCCTTCTGAGAACCGTGTGGACGACACTGTAAGAAGGTGTATCTTGTGTTAACCAATACGAGTGGAACACGTGGCCTATAATTGGTAACGTCCTGAAAAACAGGACTGCCTTCCCAAGAAGGATTGGCTGGACGTCGATTCTCTATGTGGGGAGAATCGTGAAATGGTGGTTGACTCTTGCACAAGGTGACACACCGTGGCAGTACAGTACACCTTGATAACTGCTTATGGCCAGAGTTGGTTGCCTAATGTCAGTCTTTCCAACTCACTATGTGGTTTTAACCAATAAGGATCTTACTTGTGGTTTTGGACTAGTAGAACCTGTACTTGCTAGTTTGGCCGGGTGTAGGCCATGTTTCTTGTAGTTTTGGTCTATTAGGCCTGAGTTACTGATTTTCGGTAGATTTAGGGAAAATGATTACGAAATGGTTTTAAAAGGAAAATAATTATAATTTTGTTTTCTGTCGTTTTCGTGAATACGTACAGAGTGACTTTTGTCACTCACGCTTGTTTCTCATGGTTTTATGTTGCAAATGCAAGCAAGTAGGTGAATAGTCTAGAGTCTTGTAGTCGCACATATAGATTCCTGATTGTAGATATTACTGTTTGGCTTTTAATTTTCTGTAATTTAATTTATTTTAAATTATTGTAAAAATTGAAGACATTACAAAACTAAAGAGCACTAGGTTCACTAGATTGCACTAACCTAGGGTATCTAATTTTGAAACTTCATAGGTTTTACGTGTATGGTAAAGTCTACACCTGATTTTCTCCATAGTTTTCTATTTACTGCTTTGTTTATGGTACAGGTGTTTTGCCTCTCTCCTCTTACAAGATGCTTCCTCGTGGCAGTAAGGGTCATCAAGATGGACTCTCATTATATAAGGAAAGCTGTCATAAATGGACTAACCTCTACCCCCTACATCCCTTCTTCATAACAATTGGCAGATATCTTCATCAAAGGGTTGGTTATTGGGGTTTTTGAAACTCTTTATAACAAGCTAGGCATGATAAATAGATAAACTCCAGCTTAAGAAGTGTTAAAAGTTATTGATATATTGTTAAGAGAGTAAATGGATCCACCTAGGGATTCGTATATCCATGTATGTATGTAACCTTTATAAATAGAGGATTAACACTAATCAATCACAACTTTTTACCACCTTTTTACTCTAACATCCATCTTTCGCCCCATAGCCACACAAGAGAATCATGTGAGAAAATATATAGCCAAAACCCACATCTACCAACAAAGCAAGCAAAAAGGTAAGATCTATGAGCTCTCTACCCCTAAGATCTATCCTAAATGTCCGATCCCACGTGATAAATTTATGGTGTCACCACCCATTAAAACCAAAGCTCTTCGGTTGAGATAATTGAACCACATCTATTCATTAAGTGTAGAATATTTTTTATACGGGACTAATATTCTCAACACCCCCTACACATGTATCTAGTATGAACTTTAGCCTACCTTGTGCACAACATGGATTAGAATGGGCCTATAGATCAACCTATTCTAATACCATGATAAATTTGATGGACCACCAATTATTGAAACCCAAGCAGTTAGTGGAGCACATCTTTATACACATCACATCTATATATCAAGTGCAGAAATTCTTTTTGTTAGGCAATGTAGGATAAATATTCTCAGCATAGCACAACACCTGCTTCAGATCTTTCCAAATGATACCCTACATTAGAAGAAACTGTGGTAATAGGTTTTGTTGAGGCAACAGTACAACACGTCAACAAGGTAAGGGTTGTGCCTCATATGCTTCAAGGATTACACCTAACACCTCAAGTCTCAACCAATTATACAATATATCGGACCTTTTATGGCAATAAACTAGGGTATTTATGCCCATCTCCTCATCACTCTTTTAATACCAACATTGGTTTATTGTCTTATCCACAACAACATACAAATGTAATATTTTAAGCTATTTAACTAATAGAAAATTAACAATTATGTTGATATTTTTATACCAATTCTAAAAGTTAGAAGTCAGCAAGCAAAAGGAGTTCCACTTGGTGTAGAATTAAACGAATTGGTATATGATACCTCAATGAGGCAGAAAACACGGCCTCACACTAAAATGATAGATTATTGATGTATTGAAGATAATAATAGGCACGAAGACACTGTAGATCAATAGAAATGCTACCACAAATGCCAAATCCCATGAACTAGGTCCTATATCAACTGACAGAAAGAAGTACGAAGACACTGTAGGTCATCAATAACACTATGCAAAACAATAATCAAATGCTGGCTTTACTGTCAATGTGCTGAATGAAGTTATTGAAGTCGTAAAGAGTGCACAAAAATCACTGTAAGCTATCACAAGTACAAACATAAATAAGGAACCAACTATGCATGTGACTGGAGCAAGAAAACACGTCATTGGAACAATGAACTACCACCTAAAGAGCACATAGCATAGAAGAGAATTATTCTGATCATGAACTAGAACATTACGTTGTGTCATCCTTCTTATAAACATAGAACTTGCAAAGAACAACTGCCACAACTGCATTCCCCAAATTTAAGTTCAAATAAAAGTAAGAATAAGAAAGAAAAAAAAACCTGAGTAAGCACGTAGCCCCAAAAAAAGGATGACTGTATTAAACCAACTGTTGCAGGGCTCCAGTTATACACAGCAGACATTGGAAGGATGGCAACGCTCATGTTCACCTGCATCCCATTGTGTAGCTTATTTTAACAGTAGAACAATTCAAAGACAAAACAGCTTAAAGAATGTAGATTGACTTCTTTTCTCATAAGAAAACTAAAATGAGGCATTTGAAGAATATTTTTTCTTAAGTAAAAGAAAGTATCTTACACGGTCCATGTTGCATAGAAGAAATGCAGCAAAACAAAGGAGGACAATCGACCAGCGCTTTGGGAACTGCTCCCACCAATTTGATATTTTTTGCACATCACCCTCCATTAAAAAAGCTTCACTCTCTGAAGATCCAAAGGAATCTCCTCCCTTTATGTTGTAGTTCTCTGGTTGGAAATTGGCACGTGTTTGGATTGCCAAATGAAGTCCATGTTGCTTGAACAACTTCTCGGATTTCCTGAAATAACCCAGGTTTCTTGGGTCTGACGAAAGAGAGCATGCCAACCTCCCAGAAGATCTTCTGTTTAGATTTGTCAAGAAGAGATCGTTATCAAGAAATTTACTACGACATGTTGGTCTAGCATATTACCTGAATGACGACACTCCATGTGCAGCGTTTAGTTTATCCACGAAGCGATGGCGAACCAAGAGATCCATATGCTTCCTTTTCATAGGATAGTAATATTTCAGAGTAGACGTGCCGATGATCACATGCTCTTTTCTGTCACTAGGACCAGACTCTTCAGCATAAAATACTTTCCCTGCAAAGTATTCAATCTACATTCATTTCCACAGCATAATTGCTGTCCATGATGATGCATAAAATGCTTAGACTAAATGGGAGGACTGATATGCCAAGGAGAGCACTGGGTTACAAATTGCAACTTCCTGCCTACAAGAGAGACCCTGATTTATCAAACTCAGTTTCACCAGCTGAAGAAAAAAAAAACATGTATGCCACCTTTTGGCACTCATCTGTGACACTTACTAACAAACTAACCAACCAGAAGAAGGACATCAGGCAAAACTGAAAATACAGAAAACATCCCCCCACCCCAGAAGTCAAAGCAAAGTCCGACAACACAAGTTACATTCACAATTCAGATCCCAACCGCAGATTGCCAATTTTTCCCACCCAAGTCAAGGCCATCGGAGAAGAGAGGAAGAACAAGAAGAAAAGAATAACCTGATCCAAGGAAAGACCCGAAGGTCCTGCTGGAAACCACAGCTCCGGTCGCCATCTCCCACAGCACAATACGTCAACTCCCTTCGTCACCTCACCCGTTCCCACCAGCAACAAACAGCAGCTCCAGGAGTACAGTCGACCGCTACCAGAAGCCCATTCGAGGACGATACCAAACCCTACACTGCAGAGGTCTCAGCTCGGATTTCCCTCCCTTTTCTCTCGCACTCTCTCACCCTCGCTCGTGGCGGATGAGGTTTCAGAAGCGGGAAGAGGCACAGCACTTCAGTTGGCCGAGAGGCTGTAGCGCGCGACACGTGGCCGCTCAACTTTGGAACTCTCGAGGATTACTAGTGGCCAGAGGCCAAAGGGGATGGTCTTAAGACCGTTGGATTCGAGGACGGCCCCGTACGTGGGGGAAAAGGTCGGACAAGTGTGCAAAAAGTGTGTGGACTACGGACTACGGACTACGGTATGATAACGACGCTAATGGCAAGTAGAGTTGCAGATTCCTCCTCTCAAATTATTAAATTGAACCAAGATTTATTATTTGATTTAGTTTTTCTATCAAGAATAATTCGATTTGATTCCAAAATTTTACAAACCAATGAGAGATGATTTAGTTCGATTTGAGAAGTTAATTTAGGCAAATCAAATAGAACCGATACATATTCATATATATATATACACTCTTATATCATTAAATATTCTAAACACAAAAAAAAATTTATATTTTTATTCAAATTAAAACTTGATAACACATAGACATATATGATTTTAGAATTTTGTTGCTATTTTTTTTTTTTTCAATTTTACTTTGAAAGCTATCTTCTGAGATAACAAAAATGTAATACATAATCATATGTTGTATTTTAGTTAATTATTGGTCAATATCTTATTTATTTATTTATAATCTTATAAATGTAACTAAAAAATTAAACAATAAACCATGAATTAACCAAACCAAATCAAAAACTTAAGATTCAATTTGGTTTAGTTTTCATGACTAAATGGTTCGATTTGATTTCAATTTTTTCCAAATCAATTCGTAGTTTGTCTAAAATCAAACTAAAATGAACCATCGTGTGAGACTTGTTTGAGTCCTTTGCTCTAGAAGTAAAATGCAAAATGCAAAATGCTATCGTTGCATCCATTCTGAAATATTGGTTCCATACTATCTTTCTTAAATGTGTGTATACAAAAACTATGGTACATCGAATTTCTAATCAAACCATAGTTTCAACTAGATGAACCACTATAAGAAAATTAAACTTTAGTCACAGTCAAACACCACGACTAATACTAAAAAAGCAGTGACTAATTAAATTTAGCTACGACTTTTGATCGTAATGAAATCTATGGTTAAAAGTCTCGTATCTAAATTTTAACCACCGTTTTAGCTAACCACGATTAAATTAATCACAATCCAATTCCGTAACGAATCCTTGGCTAAATAGTATCTTTGTTGCATCAAGATCCGTGGCTAATTTAGGCACGATATGTTACCATGGCTAATCCGTAGCTAATTTAGGCACGATATGTTACCAAGACTATTTCCTGGCTAATTTAAATACGATATATTACTATGGCTATTCCATGGTTAATTTTACCTATGGCTATATTATGGCTATTTCGTGGCTAATTTTACCTGTAGCTATATTCTGATTATTCTGTAACTAATTTAACCATGTATCAATGTCATTGCTAAGCCTATGGTTTAATTTTTTGAGCAATTTCAACATTTAATATAATTTATTTTCTTTTTTCACCTATATTAAAATATATAAAGCAAACTAAATTATTTTCAAAATAAAGATCATATACTAATATAATAACAAACTTCAAATTCATCATAATTAAAATATATAAATTCCAAAATCTAACTTGGTATGTTCTCATATTAAGGTATCAGTTACATGACCATTTCCAAACAAAAAATATAATATAAACTTAAATTGTCTCAAAATGTGAATATATAATTCATTTACATTGCTTGTAGAATTTGGCTCCACATCATGATTATCATTACCATTAACACTTGTAGAAGCTTACAAAAAATAATATAAATCATGAAACAATTTTAAGATTCATTTGGTAAAACTTTTAAACAACTTTTGAGCATATAACTTCTTTTCAGAAGCTATAATGGTCCAATAGTTTTACCAAACACTACCAATTTCTTAAAAGCATGTAGCTTTTGAAACATTAATTCCTTTACATTTCCCAACTTCTAACCAGAAGTTAGGTTATGACAGCTTCTAGCCAGAAGTCAACTTCTACACTTGGATTTAAAAACTGAAGTTCTACCAAATGAACATTTATAATTGCTTAAACAACATAAGATATTTCATTAAAGTACATATGTAATGCCCCCAATTCCCATAATAATTTAAAACAAATTAAATTATAGGAAATTAAAAGCTAAACAGAATTATCAACTACTAGGAACCTGTGTGTGTAGCTACGAGACTTCGGACAATGTGCACTATGCTAAAACCTAACTACATGCCTGCACTTGCAACTCAAAATTACAAAGAGCAAGCGTGAGTGACAAAAGTCACTCAACACGCACCCCACGAAAATAGCGAAAAACAAAATCAAACTAATTTTTCCTTTAAAAACATTTCATAATCATTTCCTCTAAAATTCCACAAACCAGGCCCACAAGGCCGAAAACCACAGTTAATGTGGTCCATATCGGCCAAAACAACAAATGGGGTTCTACCAACCGAAAATCACAAATAGGGCCCTCAATGGCCAAAACCACAAACAATAAGTTGGGAAGTCCGGCACCAAGCAACTAACTCTGGCCACAAACAGTCACCAAGGTGCACTGCATTGCCACGATGTGCCACCCTGTGCAGGAACCAACCACCGTCCAGCGATCCTCCCACCTGGAGAACCCTCACAAATCCAACCTCTCTAGGAAAGTAATCCTGTCTCTTAGGACATTACCATCTATGTGACACGTGTCTGTAACCATGTCAACGACGTGCGTGGTGTGAAAGGCTAAATACGCGAAGGCTAGCAAAGGTCATGGCAAAAAGCGATAAAAACAACGAAATGCAGAAGTCGCCACCTAATCTACATAAAAATGGAAGACAAGGAAAATCGTTTTAAAACAACGAAAATTATGCAAATATGCATGATTCATACTAATGGAAAAAAAAGTCTTTACGAACCAGAAAGTTGGGTAAGGATCCCTATTACACATAGGGAAGATATTAGGTACCCCCGTGCACCCGACAAGTCGGTCTTCCATGGCTTTTCGTTCACTTGTTTGGCTATGTTAGCTTTACAACCTGTTTCTGTATACCCAAGGCTGATATGCGATGTTATGCTATATGCATGTTGTGCCTTATACTAAATATGGGTAGAGGGACTCTGGGGTGTATCCTAATGCTCTAAAATGCTACTCAAGTTGTAGATCAAGCATCGATGCAAAGATATTACATCGATATGGCCATAGATCCACTAACAGCAAGTAGCTAATGTCCTTGCTTTGTTACATACAAAACCTAGGCTTTCATGCATGTATGAGTATGAAATCGTGTAGGTATGATCCTGGTATATTCAGGAGAACACCCAAGTAAAACAGAGTCAAAATAAATCGAGAATCATACTAAATAATATACCAAAAAGTCACTATTTGTGCACTAAAATAGGTAGTGTGCCTGTCTGGTGCGCCTGGATGGTGCTCCTGTCTAGTGCACTAGTTCAGTGTGCCACTTACATGTGCCACTGAAGTGAGACCCAAAAACTTCAGAGCAGATAGTAAACTGACTGATGTACCATGCTAATATGAAATTGTGTAAATATGCTAAAGACCATCTTAAAAACTCATCTTAGACGCCAAAAACCCTAAACACACATAAGTTCACCCCTCTTCCATAAAGCTACAAAGGAAGGAATGACAATCCCATGGAACTAAGAATAGGGTATTGTACTCAAGGACAAGAAGCCTCACATAGACCACATATTTCTATCTTAATAAAAAAGCCATAAAGCTATAGCTAATGCATGAAACCGAATCCAAAACACATAAGGGAAGCAACATGGATGAAAGGGCAAACTACATAGAACATAAAGCAGAGGCATGTAAAGGGGTGATGAACCCATCAAAGTAGTCTTTTTGCATTATCAAAATATCAATAAAACATATAATGAACCCACTAAATAAGATTTAGTAGAACAAAGGACAACCAAAGCAAGCATATATCTCATTAAACATAGGATTTATCAAGATGAGCATAGGAATAAAGCATGATAGGCACAGCTATATAAAACATGTTCCAAGAGAGTGTCATACTCTATAAACATGGTCCAACAAACATAAAACTCAGCATATATCCATTATGAAGAATATCCCAAAAAGAGCCATATCCATGGAAAGAAACCCTATACTTCATGAACATAATTTAGCTACATGAGGGGTTGAATATTTACCTGATTGTTGTGCTCTTGTTCTTCCTCACTAGTGGCTTAAGATGACTTTAGTGGTTGAAGAAAATAGGGGTCTCCTTTCTCCCTAGTTGCCTCCAAGTGATGCAAGATGAGGGACTTTGTGGAAGGTATGGGTGAATGGATTTTTCTCTACCAAGAGGGTGATTTCTTGGTCAAAGGTGGGAGTTTGGACTATGGGTAAAGATCAGATCGTGGGTGTTTCTATACTAGGTGCAAAGGCTCTTCCTCTCTCTTTTTTTCCAACCCCTTCACCAATGGTTACCCAAGACTTATATAGAGAATGATCTTGGGAATTTTGGAAGTTTTAAGGACTCAAGAAACCAAAGGACTCCACCTAAGACCAAATGAATGATCGTTATGTTGATTATGGTGGAAAGTAATAGCAGAATATGGGTATAATGGCCAGAGCTTCGTTAAGCAAATGAACAGCCAGCGACCTGAGAATAGAAATGGTGCTCCACTTATGTGCACCAACCAGGTGCGCCAGTGAGGTGCGCCTGTTAGGTGCTCTATATTGGAGCACCAGCTAGGTGCTCCGGTCAAGTGTGCTGGCTTAATGCTCCAATCAGATGTGCCATGCTAGTGTGCTACTCAAATGTACTGAAAAAGTGTGTCATTCAGCTATGCCGGTTAAATGTGCTAAATAGGATGTTGGATTTACTTCTGGAGTCTAACCGATGGCTCTAGGTTGGTTTGATGTACTAGGAAGATTTTGGGTTTTTGGAAAGCGAGATCTGAATTCATTGCCACTGGGACCATCAACAAGTCGCCTCAAAATCGAGGTGTCTACAGTGTTCTACCCACACTGGTCATCACAGGGTACGTCTCCTCACGACGTCCTCTACATGGTGCTCAGGAGAGTGTGTCATACCTCCACAATCGACAACACCTAAGCCTTAGTGCTCACAATGACAGCAGGAGTGTCATACCTCTTCGTCATGCCACAAAACACCTCGACCTACGGACTACAATCCTAGCCTTGAGACGACAGTCAGGGAGTCTCATACTTCCAAGACCCGACGACTCTCAACCTCAGGTATCTTGGCTCTCGACCTCAACCAAGGAGATGCATCCGACCACTCAAAAATGTCATTACATTCCCTGGTCTCGATGATACGATCTCATTATGTCTCAGTCCACACACAGAAAACCAGGAAAACCAATTTCTAAAACGGCCAACTCATCTCTTTTGAAAATCATTTTCAAAACCATTTCATATCTTTGAAAACTCTTTCAAAACCTCGACAAAACGACACATCAAATGTCCCACGAGACCACCACTGATGGCCCATGATCCCACCTCAAATGGGTAAAATAAACTAATCCAGGATACCCATGGAAATCATATTTTATTAAACAACTGGACCTTGATTCGGCATACCGAAATGGGCTCGGTGTACCGAAATCTCCTGGATCGGAAGATCGACCAAAATCGGTCAACCAAAATAAGTGCAAGCACCCAAAACAGTAGACTGAAAATCGGACCGATCGACCGAAAGTTTTTAGTTTGGTAGATCGAATAAATCCGGTCAACCAAACTAAGACACAATGATCAACACTCTTAGCCCAAAACTGTAGACTAAGGAGATTCGGTCTATCGAATTTCGACGAGAGGACCTAATCAGATAAAAAATGGTATACCGAAATGACTCGGTATGCCCTTTTTTATCAAAGCAGAAAACAACTCCTAGCCTCGAGTCGCAAAATCGCCCAAAATGGGACCACAAGATAGACTCCCAAAACAAGCACCATAAAATCCAACTAAAACATATATGGTAGACCCTCGAGTCTACTCCAAATCCACACAAATAAAACCAAAATCTATTCACCATGCAAGGAGAAATAAATTCAAGAAGCCATAGGGGTCAAAAACGACCCAAAACCACACAATGCCAATAATGGCCATAAATGTGATCATAAATCATCATAAATTTACAATAAATTCTAGGAATACAAATTTACCTAGATTTCATGTATTCCTATCATTTTCATGCTTTCTAATCATTGGAATGGAGGTACGTACTTGAAAATAGTCTTCGGCAACCCAACTCGCTCTCCAACCAACCACCTGCCACCTCCGACGAGCACGACCTCCATAGGCTCCTCCAACCACGCCGACACCGAGCCATGCGACCACCTCCGCCTCTCACTCTCACTCTCGACCTCTCGCTAGTGCACAGGTAAGGGAGGGGGAAATGGGTGGGGGAAAGAGAGGGGATGAGGGAGTGGAAAGGACAGGTTAGGGGGAAAAGGTGTGCTCCCGGGGAGGAGAAGAAGGAAGAAGAAGAAAACGGACAGCGAGTGAGGAAGGGTGAGGTGCAGGGAAAGCCTTCGATTGCAGCTATATACGCGCAAGAAGGAGCAGCTACGTGCATGCCCAACCACCACGCATGCACCCGCCCGTCTCCAACTGCCCACCAGCCACGCTGCGCACAGCTCAACCACTAGGCTTCAGCACAAGGCCATCCGTTAGCTTCAATCACGAGCCAACCACTCGCCACACCAACTGGCTCACAAATGCGGGCCCCACACATGGGTCCACAAGCACAGTGTCAATCACGCACAGGAACACACAAATAGAAACCGACCCACGAGGCCCAAATCCAAACTCACAAAATCACACAAATGGGCCTCGGAATAGTAACACCTACCTAGGGATAAATTCATTAAAAATGTAAATAATTACAAAATGAATTTATAGGTGTTACAATATAATTCCATTGTTTCAATTAAAACAAGAATTAAATTTGAAAACCCACAAAAAGACATTCATCAACATCATTAAACTATCAGAAGAAATATGAAACATATTGTATTATTGAAATGTTGAGAATTAATTAGATTTCATAGAATCTTTAAAAATCCCAAAAGATCACATTTAAATTGATCGGTCAAGTTCTATTACAAGGGTTTATTAAGGTCCAATTTGCATATGATTTGGAAGTATGACTTAATAAAATAAAGTAGAATATAACATGAAAAAGCAAAGAAACTAGATATACTTACAATATTTGATATTCGAGGTGACAAAGGCTTCCAATCCATCGACAAAGCATAATTCTCAAAGCAGTCCTTGAGAATATTAGGCATTACTTGCCTCAACATGTCTTTGAATTGAGTTAGTTGAAGCTCATTAGGAGATGAAAGTTAATTAACTGATTATGATGATTGTGCTGATTGTATTATCCTTATGGAAGATCTACGAGGACTAAATCCAATCACCTGTTCTTTCTTTACTCCTTCAGTAACTTGAATCCAAATATCCAAGTAGTCTTATGGTAAATATTACAATGATCGTTCTTCACCTTCTATTGATGTAGAGGATAAGTTGATACCCGTGATGAAGTTGTAGTTGTCTTAAATCATGAACCTAGATTTATTACCAAAAAAAAGATATATTAATAAATCAAAACTACCAATTTGTAACTACCATTTTAATAAAATAAATAACTTACATGAATGTCTTTTGCTCTAGCATGAACCCACTCATTGTTTTTCTCTCTTTTAATGAATTTTTTTGAAGACCTCTACTTAAGTTGGACGACGATTAAGTTGTTTCTCTTGAATTGAAATTATATATTGATAATGTAATTGAGGAAATATCTATAATGAAAATATTTAATTAACTTCAAGCTAAATACACATCATACCATGTCCTTTTTATGACCCTTAACACTCTTTGAACTACTAGTATATGTCATATGAGAAGAGCTAAGACGATTTTGAATTGCTTCTTTTGAAGTAACTTGCCATTATTTTAATTTCCATCCATTTACAAACTCATCCCACATTGGCTTTTTTGCTCATTTTGGTGGAAACTCCTTGCATTTGTCATCTATTTTGGAGACCTTAACTTTCTTCATTGCTTCACATCTTGCCTTGTACAACTAGGTATTGTAACATTCTTTTACATATCAATCAAATGTTTCTTTTGCATATCTGGTTATCACTTCATCTTCAAAGTTGTAATATTCCTTTGAAAAACAAGCATTAATCATTGTAAATAAATGATATAAAACTTAAAAGTATAAATGCAATGACTTACCAATAATTTCTCCCACATCATATTCTTCTTTGTATCTTTCCAATCATTCCATGACAGGTAAGCAGCTGAAAGATGACTCTTGACAATATTAGCTATTTGTGACTTTATTGAAGGTAGTTCAAATGATCTACAAAAATTCAAATAACAAGTAAATATTAACACACTTATTTTTGTAAACAATAAACAATTACATATAATAAATTTAGTAAATGTGACAACCCTTTCAGTGCAATTGCAAAAAAGTAAAGCTACTGGTATAGGAATTTCTTGTGCATCTTCTCTTGATCTTTGTGTTTGATTATCTGCAATCATACAATTAGATTTGAAAAGTTTTCAATGAAAAGAGAAATGTATACATGAACATATAATTATGTAAATACCATTATCCGTTGACCCCAATACATTATCATTTGTACCCTTGAAGTGTGTATAGGAATTGAAGCTTCTGCTACACTTAGAGCTTCTGATACAAGAATTAAAGCGTTTGGTACATTTGGAACTTCTGATGCAGGAATTGGAACTTCTGATACACTTAGAGTTTCTCTTTCTCTGATATGTTGTACAAATTATCCTCTTCTCCGACCTCGTTCTCGACCACCACGATTTTATATATCTCGTCCACTAACCATATTTATTCTTGTTTAAAAAAGAAGTAATCCTAGGTTCCAATAATACAAGGAAGGTAGAGAAGTAAAAAGCAAATACATTTAAATTAAGATTTTTTAACTAGATGTCAAAAACGACTACATTCCATGGCTAAAAGTGGTGGCTAAAGCTCAGTTTCCTTGTAGTTAATGGACTAGTTTGCATTTTTATCATTGATAAGGTACTAAAACATAATTTATCAAAATCATGAATGAAATGAAAATTTTTGTACATAACCGATAGGTATGATTTCATCGCTAGAATGGGTTAATGTCCATTTTTATAAATAAAAAAAGGTAAATTGGAATTTAACACTTTCAATTATTTATATTTTTCAACTTGATATCCTAAAGTTTTTTTCATTATAACTTATTACTTCAACTACCTCTGTTAAACAACAAGACCCTTTCATCAAGTTTGAAGGGTTATAATATTTCTTTTAAACAAATTTATCCTTCTTCTCATCTTCTTCTATTTACTTTCCATAACTATTTGTATTTTCCAGTTTGGTACCCTAAATTTTTTTTATTACAACTTATCTTCCTCAACTACCGCTATTAAATAATAAGACCCTTCCGTTATGTTTGAAGAGTCACGTGACATTTACAAAATTTCTTTTAGATAAATTTATCTTTTTTTCCCCCATCTTCTTCTTCTTTATCTTCTTTCATTTTCCTACGTCATAAACCTTAAATCCAACTTCATTACCAAAATTTTCTCTTTTCTCCTCCTTTCTCAAACCTTTTTCCTCTTTTTTCTTAATAAATCGACGTTCTCAAGCTCCATTAACACCATAAGAAGATATTGAGCTTTTTCTCAATCATTATCAAACATATGTCTACTAAAGGTCTCGACCCACTTCAAAAGAGTGTTAGCAGTTGAGATTTGTAGTCAAATGAAGTGTGGATTAGAAAGAAAGGATTATTGTAACATCCATAAAATTTATTTTTGTAATTATTTATATTTTAATGAATTTATTCTTGAACGGGTGTTACAGTTTCGAGGTCCAATTGTGTAGTTTTGTGCTTTTAGGCTTGAGCTTCGTGGGCTGGCTTATGTATGCATGTCCCTGTATGTAGTTGGCATTGTGCATTGTGGCACTGTGCTTGTGAGCCTGGGTGTGAGTCCATGTGGGGCCCACATTTGTAGGCCGGTTGGTAGGTGGGTTTGGTGCAGTGAGTTGCTGCTCGTGCGTGAGGTCGATGGTTGCACTGTGCATGTATGCATGCAACTACCACTTCTAGCTTGTGCTTAAGGCACGATAGACGACTCTTCCTCTGCACCTCTCCTCCTCTTTCCCCACGCATCTTCCCTCCTCTTCCCGAGCACGCCATCGCCTTCTCCTCCCTCATTCGTCCTCTCCTTCTCCTTCACTCACCCCCACCCTCCCCTTCCCCTATCTTGCTCCTCTTCCTCTCATATGTTTCTCCCTTGTTTCGTGTGCTTGAGAGTCTACAAAGGCATGCGGTGGTGCACGGAGCTTCGGAGTGATGTCCCTGAGGTCGTGGACACGTGGTGTCACCAAAGTTGGCCGGAGACTGGAGTTGGGTCACTGGAACAGGCATTACAAATACGCACCTCCAACCCATGAATAGAGAGCATGAAATTGATAGAAATTGATAGGATTGCATGAAATCTAGTTAAATTTATATTCCTTGAATTTATTGTTATTTTATAAGTATTTATAGAGGTATTTATGGGTGTTAATGGCGACAGTTGAGTTTTGAGTCGTTTTGACCTTCCTACCTTTGCGAATTTATACCTTGATGCATGGTGAATGGTTTTTGGTTTTGTTTGTTGGGTCTTAGAGTAGACTCGAGGGTCTACATCTTGTGTTTTATGTGTCATTTTTGGTGTTTGTTTTGGCAGTCCGATCTTAGGTTCCACTTTGGAAGATTTCGGACGTTAGGTTTTTAGGTCGTATTCTGGGATCGTAGAATTCGACATACCGAAGTGAAAACGGCAGACCAAAATAGTGAATTTCGATATACCGAATCTGTTCGGCATGTCGATTTTCTGTTAGTTTCACTCCTCTGGTCGATTCGGTCAGTCGAATCCTTCTGGTCGACTGATCTAGTAGATTTCGGCTTACCAAAGACGGAACGACATACCGAATTAGTGGAATTCGGCATACCGAGCCCGTTTTTCTGCATGCCGAATCAGGGCCCAAATATGTTTATAAAATCTGATTTCCATGGGGTTTCTCGGATTGATTTGTATTGTCCCTTTGATATGGGATTGTGGGCTGTCAAGGGTGGTCCCTTGGGACACCTGATGTACCATTTTGCTGAGGTTTTGGAAAAGTTTCAAAGATATAAAATGGTTTTGAAAATGATTTCAAAAGAGAATGGTTGGCCCGTTTTGGAAAATGATTTTTCTTGGTTTTTTGTGTGCAGGTCGAGACATTGTGGGACCGTGTCGTTTAGACTAGGAAATGTGACGACATTCTTGGGTGGTCGTGCACATATCCTTGGTCGAGATCAGGAACCGAGATACCTGAGACTGAGGGACGTCGGGTCCTGGAGCTATGAGACTCCTTGATTGTCATTTCAAGGCTAGGGTTGTGGTCCACGGGTTGAGGTGTCTTGTGGCATGACGGGGAGGTATGATATTCCTACTGTCGCTGTGAGCATTGAGACTCGGGTGTCGTCGGGTGTGGAGGTATGACACTCCCTCCTGAGCACCGTGTGTGGAGGATGCCGTGAGGAGACGTACCCTGTAGTAGCCAGTGCGGGTGGGACACGTGCCCCGTAGCTGATAGCATCCTAAGAGACAGAACAGCCTTCTCAGGGAGGAGATGACTTTATGAGGGTTCTCCAGGTGGGGGAATCGCAGGACGGTGATAGTTCCTACACAGGGTGGCTTCACTGTGGCAATGCAGACGCCGTTGGTGGCTCTTAGGTGGATTGCTTGTGGCCAGTGTTTGGTTGTCTAGCATCGGACTTCCCGACTCATTATGTGTGGTTTTGACCATTGATGGCCTTTGCCTGTGGTTTTGGGTTGGTAGAGCCTCAATTGTGGTATTGGCTTGTGTGGACCTGGTTTGTGGGGTTTTAGAAAAAATAGTTTGCGAAATGGATTTAAAAGAAAATTAATTATGATTTCGTTTTCTCGCCGTTTTTCGTGGGATGCGTGCTGGGTGACTTCTGTCACTCATGCGTTTTCCTTGTGTTTTTGAGTTGCAGGTGCGGGCACACAGAAGGTTTAGTATAATGCATATAGATCGGAGTTTTATAACCGCACACACAAATTCTTGGTAGTTTGATATTTTCTGTTTAGCTTTAATTTTCCTGTAATTTAATTTGCTTTAAATTATTATGAGAAAATTCGAAGCGTGACAATTATGTGAGAGTAACGTTTGGGTCGAGTTCCATAGAACTAACAAGGAGATTATTTGTAACTAATGGTAAAATGGTCAAATAAAGCAAAATTTTAACAATATTTATTCAAAAAGATGTTTCATTGTATTTTACCATAGTTGAAGGAGACAAATTGTAACGAAAAAAATTTAAAATATCAAATTGAAAAACATAAATAGTTGAGAAGGGTAAACTGTAATTTACCCTAAAATGATAAATTATAGAGAGTGAAACAAGCAGACTATGTAAAAATTTAACGTTGTTTATCTAAAAAAGTAGTTTATTATAATTTAATATAGTTGAGGGAGGTAAATTGCAACGAAAAAGAAATTTAGGATATCAATTTGAAAAACGTGAATAGTTGAAAGAGATAAACTATAATTTACCTTGAAAAGAATTTGATTACAATGTAATTTATAATTCATTTATTCATAGTCAATAATTAAGTAATAAATCATCAGTCACTATTTTGAGTTGAACATGTTCCTCATATATGAAAAAGAAAGAAGAATAGCAAGAGACACTGGTGGTTTGTGGTGTTGGTTACACGGAGATGAAAAGGAAAGTCAACATTAGAGTTAGTTTGTAAAAATTAATACTAATGACTATTCTATATCATGGAGAAGAAAAAACTAAACATTTAGAAAAGAAAAAAGCAATTTTGGATGGGAGAAAATTAAATGTGTTGTTTGTAGGTAAGATTCATCAAAATTAATCCGTTTTGTCCTTGACCTGGTTCAGGTCAAGTGTTCTCTCTAAACTAAGACCCCGTTTGGAACCGCTTATTTGTAGAAGTTAGATTGTGAAGTTTTAATAGAAGCTGGCTTTTGAGAGTATCAGTAGAAGCTTGATTTTAGCATAATTATGAAAATCTTGTTGGGCAAATAAAGGTTCCACAGCAATAGTTAGATTCTAACAATATTAATTTTACATATTTACCTCCCATCCAATGGCAAATCTGTAAATAATAAGGACATTTCTATGTAATTAATTTAAAAAATCAAGGTTACAAATGTAAATACATATCTCATTTATTCAGCTTCTGCTAGAAGCTCCCTCTAGCCAGCTTCTGGAAAACCATGTTTTCACACATGGTTTCAGGATCCAGAAGCTATAGAATCTATGAAAAGTGGGCTCCCAATACTCCATTTGGAACTGTTTCTGGGATATTTGATGGTTTGACAGAAGCTAACCACTCAGAAGCTATCTATAAGCAGTTCCAAAAGGAATCTAAAACCAATCTTACGTTATACCTCATGAGCCAAGAGGGCATGACCTCCTTTCCATTCTATCCTTTGCTACCTTCTCTCACATGACCCACGCCCCAACCAACTATAAGTAGTTCAATTGGCACAGATTGTAGTTCCATGGCTTCAAACGCAAACTTAAATCCCATTGAAATGACTAGGATAGTAATATTGATGGGAACCCATGCCTCCAAAGGATTGTACACCTGTTAAGAGAAAGCGCCATCACTTGTTCCTAACAAAACAAGCAAAAGGTGTAAGATCTATCAACTAGTATTGTTCAATCTACCCGTTTCATCTCGATCATGTGCACAATGCTCATTATCTCCAATATTGTCCTTCATGGTGATCGTATCAGACAATGATGAAGGTTTATTAAGTTTTTGTGGAAGTGTAATCATCATTCAGTGTTTCACGATGAAATGGGTCACTAGGTAGCATGTGTGTTATGTTTATTTGTCATGGATGTATGGAAGCATCCCTTATTTTGATTCCAATTTTTGTAATTTGAGTCAAAGCAACACTAAACAAGACCACTAAAACTCCAATTTAGAGCACATTGAGTTAGAATAAATAAATAAACTATGCACTATAAAAAAATTGTCAAAATGAAAAAAGTAACACATATAATTGAATTAGTGGATTAATTCTTTTAACAATTTCCATTTATAGTAGACAAATTTCAATAAAATCATTATACATTAATTTTGAATTGAAAAAGATAAATGGTAGTTTCTTTTTCCATCCTTTGCCATTACCTTTTCTTTGTAGTATAGATTCTTATTTTCTCTATTTCCTTATTGATTGTTTGTGTTGTATTCTTTTGGTGGTTCTATTTGTGTGTTTAGTAAAAAACAATAAATTCTGGTCCATATGGATCCTTTGTAAAACATGAAAAGTTACATAATAAGCATACCAAAATAGGAATAACACTCTCAAGATTTACGATAGAGTTTCATCTTTCACTGGTTTGATCTCTAATCTATAAAGTTGACCTTCACCTTGTTTCCTATTGCAAGTATCTGTCTTAATTTTTTTAGAAATGATAGGATCATAATTTATTCATGAAATAATCCAGAAATACAAGCCAGTTGACAAGAAGTCTAGGCAAAAAATGAAATTTACATAAATAAACTTTCTCCAAGGTATGTCTTCTTTGTGTGCAGAAAGGAATTCTTCTCAACATCAAACACCATCCCTGGGCATACCAACGCAAACTACTTCACCTCCACAAAACACAACCAAGTCCCAAAAAAAAAAAAGTTCAAAGAGTTGTCTTTATTTGTTTTTGTTACTTGAAGTGCATGTACTTACTAACAGACATCAAAAGGGATCTTGAGATATATTTGTAAACATCCCATTTTCGCATTTCTAAGAGTTAGTTAAAGATAGGAAACCTTGAGGTGTCCTAAATTACATGACTTAGGATTTATGACACATTTTCCAGATTTTCCATGATTTACTTAAAAACGTTATTTGATTTTACTTGATTCAAGGTCATTAGCTATAGCAGAGCTAACGCACTCAAACTAGTAGTAGGTTTGGGCATCTTAAACATTTTTATTCGGTGTGAGTTATCAGTTGTGACAGAGCTGGCACTCTCGGCTTACTCAAATTGTTAACAGATTTGAGAATTTTAATCTTAAAGAAGATGCTTTTATGATTTTATGGAATTTTTGAAGTTTTTCCGGACCTTCAACATATCTCTTTGGATTAACATAAAAGATAGGGAGTTATAATTCACCAGCGCTACGTAACAATATAGATACTACCCAACCAATTATATACAATCTAATTAACAGAAATAAGCAATTAAATGAACAGAACTAACTACCTAGACCTATGTGGAGCTATTGTGAGTCCAAGTGTTTGCACCAAGACGAAACTACACCTCCAACTATGAACCTACGACAAAACAATTAAAAATCCACATGTGAGTGACATCATTGTCAACAAGTACTTGTCTCAAAACCAAAACCGAAGAAAAACCTAAGCAGCTAACAAAGTGTGAAGGAAAACCACGAAAAATTCACAATACAGAAAAGCCACGCATGTAATTCAGAAAAACATTTGTAATCATGACTTTTCAAAACTTTCTTGTCATTTCTTTTTTAAAATCTCATGTACATTTGTAAATCATTTTCATGCATTTTAGGAAGCAATTTCTCATCAAGAATCCAGCCCAAATCAACAAGTCATTTCGTATCTCAAAACACAATAAAACCACAGTTGAAAACTAGTACAAATCACAATTCTCAATCCGAATCAAAACTTGACATATCACCTTGGCCACAAGTGACCGACCTAGCTACAAGCAGTTGGTGAGGCTCCATCTCCATCCACACTGTACTGCCGTAGTGAACCACCCCATGCAGGAGTTCAACTGCTCTAACCGTAGTCTTAAAGTAGCATACACACGGTACAAGCATGAGGCGTGTCCTCTCGACACCCCAAGTACCTAAGCACTTGGAGACTCTAACCCTAAATTAGACCAACACCAACACTAAGGATAGTCTAGGTCTTCCAATACCTCAGGTCCTGTAGTACCACAACAGTCATGAGGCTTACTCCTTAGACTAAAACTCAACAACCACTGCCTAGGGCACGTTTCAACCACTTAGAGGTCTCACTACCCTTTGTCGGAACAACCAGTCGGCCTAAATGTGGTTTCTACAAATCTCGACAAATCCTTTAAAATCCTATGCATTTCTTTTAAAGCTTTTTCAAAATCACATTATCAACAAAAAACCATTTATCATCTTACAATCATTTCTAGGACTTTATTATCGTCAAAACCCATTTTCACATTTATTTATCCATTTATTGGCTCACAATCATCTTTCAAGCATTGTCTATTCATTTCAAGAAATCATTATCTCTACATTCATTATTAATAGGTTTTCATGTGTTTCACATGTATTTAACATCATTGATTCTCAAAAATCACCAAAGATAGGCATTTTCCATTTTACTGAGTATTGTAGCATGCATCGACAATTCGTGCTAGTCAATCGCACTGGTTACCTATGCTCCAGAAACTTGCAACCTAGTCGCGCTTTGGAATCGCACTGATAGTACTCACTGACTATTCGCGCTAACAGTTTTACAAATAAAACTCAAAAAACTCAGGCAGCTCAAAGACACATTAAAAGTCTCGTAAAATTCTTCAAATCATTTGCAGAGCATAAAAACCATATTGCAAAACATATTTACACATCCAAAGCATATAACTTCGTGCTTTCACCCATCCCTAAACTGGAATTATCATGGTGGCTTCAAATATTTCTCATTTATCATCCTTAAATCACAACAAAACATGCTGATTCTTGAAAATCCCCCAAAATCACACACAGGCATGCATCCTTCCATACTTCATGGCATATCATGTCAAATTCACCTATTTATTCCATTTTTGAAGTTGATCTTTAAGAGAGAAAGGTGGGAAATGCATACAGTTATGAGTTCACTGGTGTTTCCCCTTCTCCGGTGAGCTTCAACAACGTCCAATGATTCCCACGGCATACAGGGTCCATCGACAAATGGCCTCTGACCTTCGGCGACAACCACGACGGTAGATCAGCGACAACTTTGGTGAGATCACCCCTCGTCTCTCTCTGCCAACTCTCTCTACCTCAACTCTCCCTCTTGTTCTTTGCTCTCTCACCCTCCTTGTGGATCACGAAAGGGGCAGTGGGGGTTTTTAAACACCCTTTGCACATCCAATCAACAAGGAGAGGGCCTCAGGATGCAGCGTGGCAGGATGTCAGGTGAGATAGGTGGAAGAAATAGGCGCTAGAGAATCAGGCGGCGTTCACTGTATTTCTGACTTTTAACTGTTCAGGCTGTGCGCCAGTAATTCGCACCACCATTATCCACTAGTTCTCATCGCCTACTATGCTCGCCCTTTCTATCCTGGTAGAATATCCATCGACGTCATCTGCTTACTGGGTTTGCTTCACCCTTACTATGGAGAAACAAAGAGAAAACAAGAGTTCAAATCATGGAACCATGCACAAACACAACTCAATCACCACACACATTCTCATAAACACAAGGAAGACAAGTTCCAGAGTATTAACACTGACATCCATTCTCATTATCAAAATACATTGTCTTTGGTACAACTCTGGATAATCCCCTTAAATGAATTTTGTCCTCGAAATTCACTACTAATAGAACATGTGGGGGTATAGGAACTGCATGTCCTCCTCTCGCTTCCAACTCTGGAGTCTCCACCTAGTCTTTTAAGGGAAAGATGAGGAAAACCACAAACAAACCACAAAAAGGGATGAATGCATATGATGCAAATGAAAAGGCCAAATGTCTACAAACTAGAGAATGAGTAAGGATTCCTGTTACGTATGGGGAAAGTATTAGGTACCCCCGTACGCTTGAGAAACTCGGTCTTTCTAGTCCGATTCGCTTGCTAGAGGTTGAATGAATGCTTGTTAAGCCTAGATTGTGCTCTAATCATGCTAATATGAATGCCCAATCATGACTAGATGGATGTACAAGTGTATGCTAAAATTGCGAAGAAACCCACATGAAATAACGAAACGTGAAACGACAAAGAAAATCCCATGAAATGATGATGTTTTTGGAGGGAATAGCTTAGAAAATCATACTGACCTCAAGAGAATCAAAAATGCAATCGACCCAAATCATCGGCATTAGAGAAAATGTCATAAAAATCAAGAAGGGGAAATAATTTGCAATTGGGCCAATGTGGGCCTTTTGGTTAATTAATGTATGCCTTTGGGCAATGAAATCCAAATCAAATCGAAAAAATTCAAAAATGTGGAGTAAGGGAAATCAAATCAAATGTCAAGCGAAAGAATTCGAAAACGGGTTGAAGAAAATTCATAGAAAATCACATGGAATGTAGGCGTACTCAAATGGATGAATTGACAAGCAAATGTGGTGAAAACTATGTGAAATGCATGAAGATGTACTTAAATACATAAAGGATGTAGAGGAACAATTTAGACAGGAATTACGCACGACTAATTACAAAACCAACATGCATGTGCATGAATTGATAGTCCCAGGGGCAATTAGGTAATTTCTATGGCTAAATGTGATAAATATGTGCATGTGTATGATGCATGGTCTAATGTATGCAAAATGTATATCAAATGCCAAGAAAATGTATTTACAAGAAAACTTGATGGAAACAAGGTTTTAAATATAAGAAAATAATGTAAACATGGTAAAGGACAAGTGTAGGGACCAAAGTGCAAAATTCACAAAGGAATAGCAAATCCACTTGAAAACCTTCATAAAAAATCAAAGAACAGAAGACTATCACATGAATCATGGTGAAAATACATTTTGGTGAGAAGTGGATGTTGAAAAATCACATATTTGCAATAAAGAAATCTAGGGACTAAAATGCAAAACCCACAAAAAGATGGCAATCATGGTTGAAAACTGTCCAAAAACTTTCGAGCTAAAGTTTAGATCATGGATTGACAGAAAAATGTGGCATTAAGGTGTGAGATGTATGAAAATTGTGTTTTAGTAATTTTATGAAAGTTTAAGGTTTGATGTGCAAAATTTACATAAGATGTGCAAATGTGACCAAAATATGAAATCAAAGATCATTTTACATTGCAAACATGATTTTTAAATGAAAACTATATTTAAGTGCAAAATTACACATAAAAAAGTAAAAAATATCAAAAATGTATGTAAAAACAATTAAAACCCTAATTAATGAATTTAAAACTGAACTAAGGGCCTGGATGCAAATTTCCTGCACACAATAACTATATTCTATGAATTCAGGGGTTTACATGCAAAATGTCAGGGCTTAAATGTGATGAAAATTAAGTTTTTATGATGTTCAGAGTAATTACGAAATCTTTTAAACTTCAGAATGCAAGTTTTACAATGAAAAATCATTTTAAAAGGCTCTAGGGGCATCATGCAAATTTTTAGGACTTAATTGTGAGGAAAATATGATCTCAGGGACATAATTGTGGGAAAACCAACATTTATAGAATTGAAAATGGAATTAACATTAAGTAGGGTTAAAAATGCAATATTTAGAGTAAAACAAAGAAAACATAATTTTAATTGAAAACTATAGGATCCAAAGCATAAAATCCTAGGATCTAATTGCAAGGTTTTAAAACTAGAGAACCTTTAACAAAAAAAAAAGACCTAAAACCTATCAGTCACCGCCAGCAACTTGAAGATCGCTTGGGGCGACGGCTTGGGAGGTCCATCTATGCCTTCCTGACGGCTGATCGGCGATCCGAGGGGAGGAGAAGGTGGGGAGGACATCCAACGGTGCCGATCAGGCTCTCGTCGGCTGGAGCGTATTGTCGATCCCCCTCACGTCGGCGTTCTTCTCCAGTGACGATGCTGCGTCGTTGACGCTTCCAAAGGAGGTGGCTCGGTGCGGCGAGGGTCGGAGGAGTTTCGGGGAGTCACGGCGAGGCTTTGGGGAGTCGCGGGCGAGGCTGTAACGGCCTGGGGTACTTCTCCCATCGCGGGCTCCAGTGAGATGGACTGTCGACATCGAGGAAGACGTTGCAGCAGCGAAGGCGGTCAAGCGGGGACCGGAGGATCTTCGGAAGGCCATAGGGAAGCTTCTGGTGGTGATAGTCTGGACGGAGTGCTAGCGAAGCACTCCACCCACTCAATAGATTCGACAACGGTAGCCAAAGGTTGCAGGGGTGACAGTGGCGTTCCCCTGGCCACGAGAGACCAGGGAAAACTTTCCCTAGCGAGAGAGACTCAAGGTGGAGGAAGAGGATGATGGGGGAGAGGTGCCAGGGCCTCATCCACCCGAGAGGTTGCAGGCCTCACCGGAGCTGGTAAACCCACCACCAGAGGGGACGACGACGACACACAAGGGTATTAATCCCCGTGAAATTCAACCAGAAGACTCGGTAGGATTTTACTGAACTAAAGGAACACGATTCAAAAATAAAAAATAAAAATTACCTGGGGATGAACTAGCTGTCTCCTTGCGTGCCGACGGCGATGTCCTCCGGTGATTGCTCTAATGACGATGGCTCAGGGGTTTTGGTTGCGAAAGGGGTTGGAGGAGGAGCTTTGGATGTGGGGGAATTCACAGATTTTTTTCTCTAGGTTTTGTAGGGCTCTCTGGGTTTGTAAAACGATGCCCCGTTGCTATTGCCGATGGGTGCTTTATACACCTACGGAGCTCTCCCACGTCGTTGATCCTCCTCTCTGGTGGTTGAGGATCTTTGGATTGGTTGGGCCAGAAGAGGGCTGGCCGGAGATCACGCGGGAGGAGGAGATTTGCTCCGGGGATCTCGGGATATCGCCGGAAGTTGCGAGGGTCACCGGAGATGGGGATTGGTTGGAATTATTTTTGCATTTTGCTAAGTTCTTGATTGAGAAATGAAATGGTATTTGTGGGCTGAAATGGGCCTGCGAGTGGGCTTTTGGATTTTAGGATTTTTAGGTTTCTGTTTTTTAGGTTTTGAGAATTAGGTTTGGGTTTTATGATTAGGGTTTTTGATTAGGTTTTGTGATTTTAATTAAGTTTTTGATTTTGTTATTTTTAAGGTTTTGGGTTTCATAATTTAATTAAGTGATTTTAATTAGGGTTTAGGGTTTTATTGTTTCAAGTTTAATTTGGTGATTTAATTAGGGCTTTTGGATTTTAATTAGGGTTTTTGGTTTTATTATTTTAGGGTTTTTCTGGATTTAAAGGGATTAAGGTTTTGTGTTTAAGTTTTAGATTTGATTATTTTTAAATTTAGATTTAATTAGTTTTTAATTGATTTAATTAGGGGTTTAATTTAAATTTTGATTTAATTGGTTTTTTATTTGATTTGATTAGGGATTTGATTTATATTTTGATTTAATTGGTTTTTTGCTTGATTTTTGTTTGGATTAGGGTTTCATTTTAATTAGATTTAATTTTTAATGGATTTTATTGAGTTTTACTTGATTAGGGTTTTAATTAGGGTTTTTGCCAAATTAATTTGAGTTTTAAATGGTTTCCATGTATTTTACTTGATTTTGATTTTAATTAGGGTTTTCACTTGATTAATTTGGATTTTAAATGGTCTAAATGGATTTTATTTGATTTTGGTTTTAATTAGGGTTTTCACTTAATTAGTTTGGATTTTAGATTGTTTAAATGGATTTTATTTGATTTTGGTTTTAATTAGGGTTTTCACTTAATTAATTTGGATTTTAGATGGTTTAAATGGATTTTAATTGATTTTGGTTTTAATTAATTGTTTTACTTAATTAATTTGAGTTTTAAATGATTTACATGTATTTTACATGTTTTTAGTTTTAATTAGAGTTTTTTTACTTAGTTAATTTGGATTTTAAAATGGTTTAAATGGATTTTATTTGATTTTGGTTTTAATTAAATGCTTTATCTTGATTAGTTTGAATTATAATGTCTTAAATGAGTTTTATTTTAGTTTGGCCTTTTAATTATGGGTTTTTACTCGAATTAGGTTAGAGTGGGCATGTGTGGGCCTAAATGAGCTTACGTAGACCTAAGTGGGTTTGAGTGGGTTTAGGTTGAGCTAGGGTTTAGGTGGAGTTAAGGTTTAGGTTTGGTGGTCGTGACCAGAGCATCTGTCTAGTGGAGCCTGCTGCCAAGTGACTGCAAAATCAGGGTGTCTACAAAAATGAAGTCTCCTATCTTGAATTCCAAAAGTCAATGCCTCTATTTAACATAACTCTTCTGCCTGCTCTGAGCAACCACCAGTCTCTTTCTGATCTGATCCACTTTATCAGTGTACTGCTGCATAATCTTTGAGCCCAAGCGCTGTCTCTCGCTTACTTTATTCCAATAGGTCAGTGTCCTGCAAGGTTCGCCACATAGTGCCACATATGGTGCCATGTCGGTACTAGATAACTGTTATTGTAGGCGAATTCATTCAATGGCAAGTGATCTTCCTAACTCCTTTTGAAGTCCAATGTGCAGGCCCGCAACATGTTTTCTAGAGTCTAGATAGTTCTTTCCATTTGCTCGTCTATCTGAGGGTGGAAAGTTGAACTGAAATTCAATATGATGGCAAAGGCTTCTTTGTAACATCTGGGCCCGATTATCCATTTTATTTAATAAACCATGTATTATTTGTAATTTTGTGCTTAATGGTTTATTAATGGATAATCTGTTGTT